>AWOL01S0102060.1:2484-24957 GCA_000715115.1 Nicotiana otophora
AACAATAGATAAATGTATTATGATCAAAATAGAGTTAGAATTAGTTACCCAATAGTTCTCCTTCAAAATCCCTCGAGAAATCGTCTCCCACCGAGCTCTAAATCGAATTTTGTGTTATGAAATTTCAAACCCTCGAAATCCTCTTTTCTGCCCAGCGATTTCCGTACCTACAGACCTAGGACCGCATTTGCGGTCACGCACCTGCGGACAATCCATCGCAGGTGGGAAGTCCACTTACTTGGGCTGGGTCCGCACCTGCGCTCATGAGTCCGCACCTGCGGTAAATCGTTCGCTTCTGCGGAACCTTGGGTCCTTCACACCTCCGCATCTGAGACTGCCCTTCCGCAGATGCGGCTCCGCTCCTGCGGCTCACTCGTCGCATCTGCAACGACTGACTCCCTGGCCTAAAAGCGCACCTGCGATCCAAGCCTCGCTTCTGCGAGGCCGCACCTGCGAACTCCCCATCGCAGGTGCGAAAACACCAGAACCAACAACTCCAAAAATTTCTCTAAGTCCAAGTTCATTTCGTTAAGCATCCGAAACACACCCGAGGCTCCGAGACCTCAACCAAACATATCAACCAATCCTAAAACACCATACAAACTTAGTCGAGCCTTCAAACCACGTCGAACAACACCAAAATCATGAAATAAGCACGGATTCAAGCCTAAGAATTTAAAATTTTCTAAATTCTACAAACGACGCTGAACCACATCAAATCTAGTCTGAATGACCTCAAATTTTACACACATGTCACAAATAACATTACGAACATACATCCACTTTTGGAATTCCATTCTTAGCTCGATATCAAATTTTTCACTATCGACCGAAATTACCGAAAAACTAACTTTCGCCAATTCAAGCCTAAATCTACTACAGACCTCCAAAATACATTCTGGACGCGCTCCTAACCCCAAAATTACTCAACGGAGCTAACGAAGTTGACAAAATTCCATTCTAGATCCGTCTTCATACAGTTCCGACTACGGTCCAAACTCTAAGGCTTAAACTCACAACTAGGGACTAAGTGTCCCAAAACTCCCTGAATTCCATAACCAAACACTCCGGCAAATCCCAAAAGCAGAAACAAATATAGGGAAAGCAGATATTAGGGGATCGAGACTTAAAGTCTCAAAACGACCGTCCGGATCGTTACATTAAGGGTAGGAGTTAACCATAAATAGATATTTTGCTATAAACATTAAAAGGTAGCTATAGAATATAATTTTTTAAAATGGTATTTATTTAAAATAAATAAAGTGTTAAGCTTTGCTATAGGAGGTAAAAATTCCTATTTCGTTTCCTTTTTTATCTGAGGGCCCGCATGGCTTTTTATTTATTGAAAAAGGGGGAGTGTGGGAGAGTCTAGAACCAAAGTGTTGTTCTTTTGGACACAAGAGACCGAAATAGGTGAAAACAAATTGATAACCTTTCTATATATAACGCCCTTTTAAAGGGCGCTATACTTTAACGTCAGTTTTGTCCGTTAAGGTATAGCGCGGTAAATAACTACGCCATACTCAGTGTTTGCATTTTAAGGCATAACACTTTAAACAAATGCGCTATGCATCTGCCTCTTTTGTTCATTTTCATTATTTATTGATCTCACCTTTTATCCTTCCCTTTCTTTTCAATTTCCTTCTCTATTTTCATTAGTTCTTTTCTCTCTACTTTGAAAATTTCATTTTCTAAAAATATTTTTCAAAAAAAATACTTTTGATGATAAATAATTTATGCTAATTATTTTAAAATAACTTCTGAGAAGTAATTAGTATTTGACCTAGTTTTTAAAAGTTATTTTTAAGTGTATTTTTTTAAAAATAATTTTCAAAAATGTATTTTTGGGAAGAAGCTACTTTTTTCTGCTTATCAAAAATTCCTTCTGCTTCTACTCAAAAGTATTTTTTTTGTTCCTTCTAACAGCTTGTTTGGATGATTGTTAAATAGGTTCACATAAATTGAAACGGAGGGAGTAATATTTATATCACTAATAAAATTCAATACAATAATATATTCTATCATGAAATTAGTATCTCTATCCTAATAAACAAATATGAAAGTTTTTTATCTTAATATATCACTAACAATTTCTTTTTTCTTTTTGAATTATTTATTGGTCAAAGTTTAACTTGAAAAGCCAAATATAGCAGGAATACATTACTATTTGCAAGAAAAAGGAAAAATAGTAACATAAGAAAATGTATTCGATTTTTTTAAATAAAAAGTCAAGAAATTATTTTATGTAAGCACTATCTTAGGACCCGTTTGGCCATATAATTATTTAATAATGATGAAGGGTGAACTAAGAGAAAAGATAAGGTAACAACGCGACCACATTAAATCGATCATTACGTAAAGCGACACATTTCATCATATGTAACAACCATCCAAACAAGCTGTTAGAAGGAACAAAAAAAATACAAAAAAAATACTTTTGAGTAGAAACAAAAGGAATTTTTGATAAGTAGAAAAAAGTAGCTTCTTCCCAAAAATACATTTTTGAAAATTAGTTTTTTTAAAAATACACTTAAAAATAACTTTTAAAAATTAGGTCAAACAATAATTACTGCTCAAAATTTATTTTAAATTAATTAACATAAATTATTTATCATCAAAAGTATTTTTTTAAAAAATATTTTTAGAAAATGTAATTTTCAAAGTAGAGAGAAAAAAACTAATGAAAATAGAGAAGGAAATTGAAAAGAAAAAGAAGGATAAAATGTGAGATCAATAAATAATGAAAATGAACAAAAGAGGCAGATGCATAGCATATTTGTTAAAGCGTTATGCTTTAAAATACAAATATTGGGTATAACGCGGTTATTCACTGCGCTATATCTTAACGGACAAAACTGACGTTAACGTATAACGCTCTTTAAAAGGGTATATAGAAAGGTTACTAATTTTTTTTTCACTTATTTCGGTGTCTTATATCCAAAAAATCACACTTTGATTCTAACTAAGTGAGGGGAGGAAAGAATGAAAAACTCTCACTTTATTGATGGGACATTCTGGTTCAGGAAAAGTCGCACAGTTCTCCCCTTTACTATATTTAGAATAGCAATAAAATTATAATTTGTTGAAATTACAAAACGAATATCAGAGGGGAAGCAACTTGGAGTTGGTGAAAGTTAAATAAGGGGCGCACAGGAGTATGCTGCTCCGTGATGCAGCCTATAGTAGCTCCACTAACGTTTCATAATTTGCGACCGACCAAACATATATTCTATCGATCGTTTCACATCGAAACCACATTCTATTCTTCTTGGTCTTGACTTTACTCTCTCTCTCGCTTGGAATTTTGGGTCTGCTCTAATCATCCTCACCTCTCCACTCCTTAACCTTCAGATCAGGTAATCTTCTTTACTCTTTTTTTTAAAATTGATTTTAATTCTGACAATAATACTCGAGTCAGTTTGCACGAACCTCTTTTAATCCATCTCGTAAATACAAGTTTCAAATAATCATGTCCACCTAGATTGAAGTGATGTAAGTATTCAATTTGGATTTCCGGATGGCTCAATTGGGGGGGGGGGGGGAGTTGTTGTTGGTAATTTAATATTGCCTGATCCATTTTGATTTTGTGTTTCTTTGTTGAGTACTTTATCGGAGAAATTTAGATTTTTATTTGAAGAACTAGGAATTTTAGTTTACATTTTCTTCATTTTATTGATTTCCGCTGATTTTCTTGGCGTAATTTTGGTTGTTTGATTTGTTTCTTGCCTTTGATTGTTGTATTTGTTATGAAATATTGGTGTTTAGACGGATTTTGCAATCCTATTAGTGCTAAAGGGTTCATCTTTATCACTAATATTGGTGTTTCAGTTGTTTTGGTTGCTTTATCCTTCTTCCTTTTACACAATAACCCTACAAATCCAATTCTACTTGTTCCAATTTTGATTTCTCTTATCCTTTACCTCTTGCTGTAATTCATACAAGAAAGGATAGAATTTTTAGGTGATTATCAACAAAAAGGTTTTTTCCTTTAGATGACACATTTTTTTATCATTGAAGGTTTGGACTTTTGATATAGGGATCAATGCACTTTTGATCCTCACTTATTGGTAACTTTTAATTTTTGTTCTTTTGGTATTTCACTAAGCATATTTAACCTTGAACTAGCTAAAATTTGTGTTTTTGGTCTTTTTACATAGGAAATATGTTATATCTAGATTATTTACATAGCCCTCAAATATAAATTAACTGTACAAAATTTAACATAGTGCATGGGCAGCTCTATGGTATTACAGTTGTTAATGTATCAACTTTGTGAAGATTCACAAGCAGAAGGGTCAAAAGTGTACATTTCAATTAATTGAAGGTTAAATGTGCTTAACCAAGCATCACAAGGACCAAAATAAGAACTTGTCGACATTTCAGGGACAAAAAACGCTAGTTTCCCTTTCATATATTGATCTTGATTTTTCTTGCATCGCTGTTTTATGCATACCCCATGTGTTATGCTTACAGATGGCTGTACTAACTGCTGAAGGGTTCTCGTTTTGCTAGGTCTGAGCATCTAAGTTTGAAGAGTTGCGTGTGCTCTTGTTACCCTTTTTCTTCAGCCAAGTTTCATGTCTGATCTCGACCTCCAAGTTCCTAATGCTTTTGGTATGCAACTTCTTCAATTTACATTCCTATTTGGTTCAATTTGGTGGATTTCTCTGTCTTGCCATCTTTTCAATTCATTTACTTAAAACTTTTGAATAATCAGAAGAAAATGACTTAAAACTTTTAATCGTGCAAGTAAGCACTTGTACAGAAGAGGTTATATTTTATGTGCAAAGATGATGAGCCAGCTAGTTAGGAGGAGCTGTATTGTTCAAGTTATGCTTTATAATTGGTAATATTGAGGTGCTTTGCTGTCCGCCTCAGATCCCTTTGCTGAGGCAAATGCTGATAACTCTGGTGCGGGGACAAAAGATTATGTGCACATCCGTATACAGCAAAGGAACGGTAGGAAAAGCCTGACAACTGTGCAGGGTTTGAAGAAAGAATTCAGCTACAATAAAATTCTGAAGGATCTCAAGAAAGAATTTTGCTGCAACGGCACTGTTGTCCAGGATCCAGAATTGGGGCAGGTTTGTGTTAATGGATATTGATCTCTATCTCGTCTCTGCAACGGCACTGTTGTGTTAATGCATGACTAATGCATATGTATTTTCTGTCTTTGAAGGTTATTCAACTTCAGGGTGATCAGCGAAAGAATGTTTCAACATTTCTTGTCCAGGTAATTGTTCTTCACATCCACCAGCAGCTATTTTCTATTGTTCAAAATTATACCTGAAATTAGAGGGTACATAGAAAAAGCATGTTATCCATCTACCTGTATTGGACATATGTCTGACTTCACTTTTTATATAATAATCGATAAGCATCCTCTGTTCTTGCTGCATTATGGGGCCTTTTTTTACTTTAGGAACTGAAATGAGTTTTGAGCAGCTAACCACAAATAGGTACCCTATTATTTTGAATGCGGGGGAAATTCTTTTCCCGGTCTTCCAGTCTTGGGAGTCTTTTTGTTGTTGTTGTGATTATTTCTGAAAATCTCTTGATCCCAAGTCGGAATAAAGAAACAACTCACACACCATCACTGATACGTTTTCTAGCTTGATTGAATTTGCAGTTCGATTTTATTTGTTTGTTGGTAGTATTTGTGTAGTTTATAATAAAGCTGATTTGTGAATCTTTGGTTTTCGGGAACAGGTTGGAATAGTGAAGAAAGAGCACATCAAGATTCATGGTTTCTGATTGCCATCATCAATCACTGCGCAGTTATTATACTTGTGTTTGTTCCAAATAATGGTGCTATGAACTAAGTTTTTGTAAACAGTAAAGTTGCTAATGTTGGCTTTCTTCTGGTTTGATATAAGTAATGCATTTGTTCTTGCTTTTCTGCGTAATGGTTCTGTGTTATGCTTATTATATGTTTATGCTATATTTTCAAGCAAGAGGGGGCTTCGACCCCTCGACCTGGTTAATAAAGGTGCACGCCGCAATGAGTGCAATGAAGTGGTCTCTTGTGTATGGGTTCCCACATACATATTTAAGTATTATATTTCAGAAAAGTTACAGTGCTATACATAATATGGGGAGGGGTGCATGTAAATCCGCCCTTGGTCAGGGACTAGTTCCACCAGCTTAAGGGCTTCTATGATGCCCCCTGTGTGTGTATGTGGGTTGAAAAATATCATAAACAGACTTGATCTACCTTGTTAAAGTATGCCTTAATATGATGATCTAATTCTCTGGGGCCTTCCATAGATTTCCGTCATGCTCTGAAGCACTTCGGAACCTTCTAGATCCTTCTAGTAAGCTCCATAGATGCCTCGGGCGCACCTTCGCACGCTTGGCCAATCGGCCATGGACAAAAGTATCGCACCATCTGCTAGGTTTTGTGCACTGTGGGCAGTGTATTTGGACATTTTGGGCGTGTTGTGGCAATAGACTCCAGTGCAAAAGCCTCAGATAGCATATCTTTTGTTTTAAAGAAAACTGACTTATAGTTTAGATATTGTTGTCGTAAAGTTGTATTTTAGGTACAAAAATTTTGTTTTTGCTAGGAAACAGAATGTCAAGCAATATACTTCACCTGGGAAAGACAGATGAATGATTATTTTTCATAAAAATTGTGGTATGTAAAAGGTGTATCCGTGATTATATCTTGTTGTAGAGATGTTAGTGAATAATTTGCTCTTTCCATAGGTCTCCTCCAGATCATTTTTATTTTAGAAGTTGAGAATTTCTGTGAGCCGAGGGTCTATCGGAAACAACCTCTCTTCCTTCGTAAGGTAAGGGTAAGGTCTGCGTACACACTACCCTCCCCAGACCTCTGGGATTGCACTGAGTTTGTTGTTGTTAGAATTTCTGTGAGCCACATGCCAGGAATCATTTACATGGAATTTCAACATTTTTTTTAATTTTCCTATTTGTGCCCCATAATTTCATTATTTCCTTAAATCCCTCTCCGATCGTGCTATTTCCCTCTCTTGATTTTTTTATCTCGAGCATTCTGTATACATATCTTAAAGCCAACATAAAAGAACATCAAAAGTCACAACTAAGTTGAAACATGGTCTGTTCTTGAAACATGAATGAGATTGTTATAAAGCTAAAATTTATCCTCCTATTTCCTTGATGGAAAAAGAAATTGTTGTATCTATTATACAACCTTTGGAAGAGTAACTTTGTGTACATAGACCCTTAGACATTTAACTTGGANAAAATTGTTGTTTTACAACATCTATTATACAACCTTTGGAAGAGTAACTTTGTGTACATAGACCCTTAGACATTTAACTTGGAACTAATATACACATATATAATGAGAGTCCCAACTTGGGACCAGACGAGAATGGTATTTTCCATGTCTTAGCACATCAAAACTACAGTAGCAAAAACAGCTAATGTTCACCGACAGGGCCAACAAATATTAATATAGATCCTTTTCAGACCTTGAAATGCAATGAGGTGATAACAATGCCATTAAGTTCATTGAGAACGTGACACGAGCTCCATGACTTCTGAATCAACTGACATTCGCGTCTGCTCGACTACCTATTGGTGTTGGCTGCCTGTTTTAACCAGTAGCATTATTTATAACTGTAATCAGTCTTTTCTTCCAAAAAAGAATCGTAAGATATTAATAATCCAGGAATGACAGTTTCTGGTAGAAAATAGTAGGTACCCCGTGAATTTAGTTGAGGTATGCACAAGCTAACTCAGACATCAAGACATCACAATTATCAGAAGAAAAAAAAGAAGAATGACAGTATCTGATGTATAATTGCCTGTGATACTATGTGTCTGCTTTCATATTACTTGTTGCATACAAAAAGGTAGGATACACATTTTCATGAAAAGGTTACCTTAAGATACTTCTTGTGAAGTTTCATTGCACTACTGCATGCCTTTTTCGCATCCAAGTTTCCAGTAATGTTATTCAGGATCTGAAAATAATAAGCAAATGATAAGAGTATGAATACATAATGGGCAAGAAATAAACTTACTCACGATTGAGGAGGTAAAACTCACATAACCGAAAACATAAAAACACAACCTACATAACTTCATCTGCATTCCTAGATTAGAGATCCATAATTCATATGTCATTCAGATTTTAGACACTTTTCGCGGACTTCTAATCAATTCAACTGAAGATTTCACTTGAAATATCAACTATATTGGTTGCATGACAAAACACATGGATTTCAAATCTTTGGTACAATCAATTATTTTCCTAACTGGCACCTAGGAAAAGGGATCCTTTAATTTGAGACCGAAATAGCACCTAAATGTTTGTATTTGTCAAACCAACCTTAACAACATCGTCCAGTCCTCTAGCTTCCGATAACTTCGCACTCTTGTCCTTCAGCACACTGGCCACTAGGAACACAGAAATCGGGAGGGGAGCTTCTGCACCTTTACCTCCATTTCTCATGTTCTCTCTCTCATATTTCCCACACTGTCGTATTGACTTTACTTTTGGTCGTTCAGATTTTTCAGCAGTCAAGTCAGGGTCTTCATACATAAGAAACAAATCGGGATCATATTCCAGGGCCCACATCATCTGTTGGCAAAAGGGGACAAGTTTGAGAGACAACAAGAACATCATGGTCAAAATCATAAAATTTGAGAGAAAAGGAAACTTGTTAGTGGCTTTGCAAGCATCCAAATGAAAAGACATTTAAATAACAGCTTCAGATCAGCAAAACATTATTAGGAGATGAATCTTACCTCCCAAAGATACAACGAATCAGCAAAAGAAAATTCTCGACGGAACAAAACCATGAGCATTCGAAAAGCAAACACGTAATTACCTCCGCCTAATGTCTCTGTGGGCCAACATTACAAGGAAATTCAATGATATTTTGACAGATGAAGCATCAAAAGAGAGAAGCAATGTAAAAACCAATTGATGGCCAAGCTACAGCTCTATACAAACCAGATATTCTAACATAATGGAAATTCAAGAAAGTCAAAAAAATTCAATGAATTTGAAAAGAAGCTTGTGTTAAGAAGTAAGCCACAAATAGCACTATTCCCACTTTCAACCCCTCTTTTTTCAACCATTGAATTTAATATAATTAAAATTTGACAGAATTAAGAGCAGCAGCTGCTAAGCTGATTTCTTCAAAGACATGCCCAGCCAGAGCAGAGTGTTAGTGAAGGTTTCTTTTACTTCCAGTGTTATCCTAGTTTTGACAGTTCAACTTAAATGAAAAAAAGAGGTCTGATCAATTAGTTGTGAAAGATTACTAGGACATATAGAATAGTGCATCATTAACTCCCTTGACCTACATGTTACTCCGTCAGTATGACATAGTTTTTCATAAATACCAAAAAGCAGATGATGAAAATGAAGTAAAAAATTTCCAGTGGACTCGGTATTTAAGTACAACGAGAGATGGTACCCAAGTGCTGGTGAAGTTTGGGATCAACAACTTGAGTTATTGATGCCAGATTACTCAGCTGCGCCTCCACTCCGACAGAATTCCCAGTACATCTGAAATTACTTCTCTTTGAAATTGGACAAAACGCTTAGAATTAATCACAATAATCACAAAAGTGTATAACATACTCAAAAAAAGGAAAGCTATCAATGTATTTCTGTAAGCACGGAAATTAAGCACTGAAGGTTTACGCAACCTGAGTGGTATAACAGCTAGGAAATATGCTGCAGGGGAAACTTACTAGCTCATCAGCGTTTCCCGGCATATTATCATAATAAATATTCTGGTGTAGTAAGATATTCTTCTACCAAATTTATGTTTGTTTCTGTCCTCCATTATTATGAGTATTATTCTGATCTGCGAGATACTTCAGCTCAAATGGAAAGGGTGAAGGAATTGAACATATGATTGCTGGTGGAATTATCAGAATCTAAGGAATTGCAAGGTTTTTCAATGCTATTAGACATCAAAAGGTATGCAAGCAAAATAGTGTTTCTCTCAGCTCTGTGGAGAGGAATAAACAATAAATAGCAGTTCAAACGGCAATGAAATGAAACTGTTTTGGTGCAAAAGGAATCAAGGGAGACATTGCTGATTAAATAATGCATTTAGGATTAGAAGGATAAGCCTGTACAATTCAAAATTCTTAAACAAAGATGCTAATCGAGAAAACTTTCAGGGGAGGAGTTTCAGCAGCTCTATCATTTGACTTTATCCCCACATGCTACTGTAATTAATGCAGAGAAGGTAGCTCGGAAGAAACATTCAAGACTGGGAATGGGAGGAATTGGCTAATCTTTAGGCAAAACTGGAAGCAGTGACAGTTACTCACAAGAAAGATAAGCTGGTGTGGAGCTGCAGTTGCTATGAATTCATTCACCGTGAAATAATGCTACCATAATATGTCCAACAGCAAAAGTTTAATAGAAGAATTGTCATGGAAGCTAGTTTAGAAAGTCAAAATTGCAACCAAAATTGCTTGCTTCGGTTGGATAGATCTTACAGGAAGATGTTTAACACATGAAAAAACCTGATAAAAGGGGGTTTTCCGTGAGCAGTAGATACTATATGTGGCAGCAGCACTCTGCTATTTCACTGTCAAATAGCAAGAGAAGCGTGGAGCTTATTCATCTGCGGTTTTGGGGTACACTGAGTAATGCCCTATAATATCGGAGAAGCCTACAGGAGTCGAGGTCAATGGAAAGTCAACATATCATTCCGGAAAACATGGCAGATGGTACCAGCTTGCATTTTTGGTATTTATGGACTGAAAGGAACAGCAGATGCTTTGATGGAGTCTCAACTCTGGTACATATTCTAAAAGCTAGATGCCTTCTAAACCTTTCGTTGTTGTAGGCTTTATACTGTAAAAAGCTTCAACCATTTTTTTTTTACTTTGTTAGCTTCTTAGGATACATAAAAGAGAGTTAGTGTACAGGAGTAACTCTCTTTTCGCCAGGGGCGGAGCTCCTAGTCCAAGGGGAGTCAATTGACACCCTTCGCCGGAAAATTATACTGTGTAGATAGGTCAATTTTTTTATCTTATTATGTATATATACTATATTTTTAATCCCCTTGGCCATTCCTGTTCATAGTGGTTGAAAGAGTCCTCTTCATGCCACTAGGTCAAGAGTTCGGCGCTAGTAGGCTGCCAAACAAAAAAATATGTTGAATTCCTTTGGCTTCTTCATGTGTTTACTTCTATATATTTTGACTCCCATTAGTGGAAATCCTGGCTCCACACTGCTTTTCGCTCACTTTTGTAATTTTGAGCATCTACTTGATGCATTATCAATGAAACTTCTTTAGAAAAAAAACTTGCGCCTTGATCTAATATCAAAGCTTGTAACAAAGACGATAATCTTGGGCAAGGTATTATAAGTGGTTGATTATCATTTTCAGAATACATGGCAACCAACTGGTCTCTCTCTCCCTCACTCACTCACTCAACACCGCTGATGCCTTCTCTAGATGCTATTATGACGGCATAATCCTTTTAATATCACTCTCTCATGGAAACATGGACCAACATAATTTCTAGCTAGCATTGTGATAGAGCAAAAATGAAATTTCCTTTTTATTTTTACATCTAGATGTATACTAGAATTCAGGTTGAGGTAATCAAAAGAGCTGTGTTTAAAAATGATGCAGATATTCATGATTTTTCAGGAAATGAATAATATGTACCAGTCTCCTCATCATACGCGCGAAGCACCAAAATGCATCAGCTTCATCATCAAGTAGAATAATCATGGGAGAGCAAAGATCACTCATTCCTGTTCAGCATTATCAAATTTTGAAATAGTTTCAGCACAAGTTAGATGTAATAAATAAGAGATAAGCTTGTGTTCTTTTGCTTTAAATTAAAGTAATAAGAGATAAGCTTGTTATCATGTATAAGGAAATAATAATGGACTGAAAGGAATTAGAAAGGGTGATTGTCCCTGTGATGATAAAGTTAATGCTGACAATGACAAAAATATGCAAGCTAGAGCGAAAAAAGGCACAAAAAGACCATTTGTAAAACATGGATCTCCTCCCTTGGAAGAGTAATTTATCTACGGAACGTTAAATATATAGAAACTTTGACACTGTGCACACAGATTCTCAAATAATTTTCTTTGAGGCTTTTGGAACTGATTGTCAACTTAAGCATAGTGCTCAGGATTAATTCAAAAACAAGATATAACTACACACTATAACATTCAAACTAGTATCATTAATACGACTACTAATGTTGATCTTACTATAGAGCATACTCACTTGTGGCTAAGCAATTACAAGATCAAGAGAAGCTAAAAAACTGGAATAATTATATTAAGAAGATACTGTAATAACCAACCTTGACAATAACTGACATCTTTGTCAAACCAAGCATAAACAGCCAGAATATCCCAGAGCTTTGATAAATTCTCTTGCTTCTCATAAAAGACAAGGGTCCTGTCGGTGCGAATCACATCCAACCCTAGCATAATTATGAATTCAAGGTTGAAAGGCTAACGCATGGAAAAAGAGAAATTCATTGTGAAAGTAAGAAAATGGAAGTGATCTCCAAATTAATAAGATAAATCCATAGTGAATCCAAAATCAGTACACAACTTGCCAAAACCCAAAAAAAGGTCTATAGATGCATGTATTATATAGATTGGCATGATAAGAGACAAGTGCATGCAATCTGTATATGTGACCAACCTATCTGGTGTAATGAGAGTTTCCACTGGATTACACTTTTATCGTGCTCCTTTACCATTTCAAAACCACCAGAAGCACCTGTAATTGCACACCGTCCAAGCAAATTGTCACTTATACTGCATCCAAAAACTCTACCACCAAAACAGCAGGAAGACAGAGAGGAAGAAGAAAAGAAAGCACACTACTTCGAATCTGAACATATTAAGGGTTACCAATTTGACCAACTGAAGTTGATACTTCTGCTGCATTTAACTCTTGAAGAACTATAGGATCTAGAACAGGATCACCATCTTCAGTGATAACAGGTGCAGAAATAAACCGACCACTTCCAATCAAGGGAAACATTGTGCGGCATTCTTCTTTCAATGCAGCATACTGTACCCTGAATATGTACAAGAAATGTGTGTCCAGAAGACATGGGTCAGTATTGATATATACTGTCGAATGGCAAAGTATTATCAAATTCACATGTGAAGATAATTTGCCAGAAGCTGAATCATAGATACAAAATTTGCAAAACGTAAATCTTCGAATATGAGTCTTTGGGAACCACAGAGCTTAAGAATCCACACAAGGAGTAAAAAGTATTCCAGTATGCAACATTTGAAGCAGTAAAGACGAGTGCATATTTTACAACGAAAAGAACATGCTCACTAATTTAGGGATACAAATATGAATTAAGTCTCAACATCTAACTGTAAATTAGCATCTATTTACAGGTTTCCTCATCTGTATAAGATGGGTTAGTTGATGATGACACTATTCCATTTGGAGCGGCTTCCAAAGCCTAGATCTCGAGAGCAGCTGAAAACAAAATTTCTCAAGTCACCTAGAACAATAGCTTTTATTGTAATTCTTCTCATGTCAAGTAACTAGCTTAGGATGATGAAAGACATAGTTTGCTAACATTTAACTGCTGTCTGAATTTATTTATACTTGCTTAAAAAAGAGAGTAAAATACCTCCGATGTTGTCGTAACTGCTCTCGTTCTTCAAATGTGCTCCTTGGATCATAACAACCCAGTAAAAACTCCCAAACTTCACCTCTAATTGATGGATGAATTCCCTAAAAGCCACAGATACTTGATGCTTAACATTCTGGTGCACTTATTAACTTGCCAAAAATGGTTTAAGACAGACTAGGATTATGTCAGACAAGTTATTTTAATCAGTCCAACAAAGAACAAGCATCAAATAGTCAAGATGGTCAAAATGCAGGATAGCAATATTCATGAATCATATGGCACATAAAACTACAGCGACTTTAAAATCATGAAGTCAACCTTACCCCATGACAAATTCGACTAAGTACATTGCCTATGTCAAGATAACCTTCTGGGGTAAATGCAGCATGCCATCTTCTTGCACTAAGGGTTTTCCCGACCTGAATAAGTAGATCATTAGATAATAAATATGAGGCCAAATATACAAAAGCAGGGTGACAAGGAAATGCAGTAAGGCATTCAATTCATTCAATCAATCAATCAATCATGCCTCAATACCAAACCAAGCTGAGGTCATCATATGAATCTTTTGTATTCGTTACACTCTATACGGACTCATTAAGTCCAGAGTGTTCAGGAGTTCTCTAAAGCTAGAGGTTCACTAAATCTCACAATTCTCATTACATTGACATACAAGTTTTTAACAAGATAAAAAGATTCCTTGCAAATATCGGATCTAACTTAAGTGTAAAAACAACTACGATATTTGGTTAGATTTTTCGGAGCCTTTACGTACATGTAGTTGGAAGTTTATAGCTAACAAGTGCTGGTTGAATTGGAGAAAGATAGTTGTTACTTTTTAGGAGCTCAATATATATGCCACAAACTCGGTAAATACTCTCACCAACTTGGTGCATATAAATGAATCTGACTTATCAAAGAATCACAACTAGTTGGTATCATTTAGATAGATCATTATGTTCATTGTATTTTATTCTTCGTTAAGTCTGCATTGATTCTGAAAGATCGGCAGTCTTTTAAGATAACATTCCTCCATATGATTCTAGATCTAGTCCATCCCCTTCTAGTACCTTCAAGCATACCTCACCTCTACATCGATACGGTTTGAGGTCTATGTGAGACATGATCCAACCATCTCAGGAGACCTTCTAAAATTTTCTCCTCTATCTGTGCTACTTGCAACTCTATCTATGGTGATTTCTTCTCGTATCCAGTCTTGTGTGAATCCATCAGATTATAGTAATAGAAATATCAATAGAGTTTTTAACCAATCTTATAAAATTGAATATGTATCAGACCCTCATATTACGAATTAAACAAGCTTATTGCGGTGGTAAACAAACAATAATTTCTTTTTCATAAAACATAAAAAGAAGCATGCTTTGGACATTAAGCCACAAAATCTCACTGATGCAAGGATCACATATGGACACTACTAAATAACAAAATTGGAAGACCATGATAATTGAAGGTATTAAAAGGGAACAAGGGCAAGCCTAAAATCACAACGAAGTAAGTTATTTTGAAAGACATAAAATGTCATAGAATTTATGCAGAATTAGCGAAAAGTAAAACACAATGGAAGAAAAAGATCCATATAATTGTTTTTTTGCTAAGTTGGAATTAAGGTTTAGACGTGTTAGAAAGTTTATTTTAAGTCCAATACAGTCTTTTTAATCTTGTTAGAGATTTGTATCATATATGTTAGTCGAGAATATAGAAACTTCAAAGTGATAGAGGACTTAAACAAAATACTGGAATGAAACAGCTCCAAATGAAGCAAAATGGATAGTAAGGATTCATAGGTCAGACCACAATTAGCTTGGGATTGAGCTTTTACTCTAAGGAAAAAACTTATGTATTTCTTTTAAGCTTTTACATTTCCAAATTAGTATGTTTATTGCATTAATGGTCCCTATGTACAATCCAAAGATGTGGATCTAACTAAGAGGGATTTATCCCAGAAAAGCAAAATCATTCATCCAAATCTCTTTCTGTTTCAAAACAACATGACGACAAGTCAACCTTTTTTCCAAATATTTGAAATGCTCTAATTATCTTAAAATCATCAACAATTCAAGCCTTTACCTCAACAGACAAAATGTGTGGTATAATTATGATAATATGTGTGTAGAAAATGCCAATTACCTTGATTCTAAACTTGGTTTCTGGAACATCATTAGTACACTCAGGACGAACTTGATAGAATGAATCAGCAGAAGCTCCAAGATTCCTCCACATTCTTGAATCTTGAAATGTCTAAAGTTGCTACTTTGAAAACTCCTCAAATCAACAATTTCAATACCAACTACCCTGATCAGACTTTCAACAACAAGAAAAGAAGGGGACCCACATCATGTGTTCTGCTTAGCTGGTGGTTTTCTAACTGAGAGAGAAAAAATGACTAGTTCAAGAGCTAAAATTAAAGAAAAGGGGGTGCAAAAAGTAAAGTTTCCCCTTTTTTCTTTTAATAAATGTTTTGACTTTTGAGAGTATCATTTATGTTAGTACTAAGGAAGTTGAGGGTAGTTGATGCATGTTTGGCAGCCTGTTTTTAAAGTTTCTTCTTTGTTTGCTTTTCAAGTTTCTTGTTGTTCGCCCCTGGCTAACGGAGGCGGAATAAGTAGTGTCCAAATTGGGCAGTGGGTCGTGGATTGGTCTATTTGACTGAAAAATGCGGGGGGAAGGTTTGGTCTAAACCAATGTGAGTATTGGGTCCACAGCTCAAAGGGAAGATTTTTTTGCCCCCTAGCGTTTGCTATTATTATCTTATGTTTGACCTTAGTTTACTTATCGGTCCATGAAGTCATTATTATCTTTTGTCCGTAAAAAGTTGGTCTGATTAGCGGATATATTTAGATTAATGTTTTAAAAAGTGTTTTCGGGGCGAGCTTGGGGTGAGGCGCACAAAAAACATTCTGAGACGATAGTGTGGAGCGAAAGTCTCAAGAGGCGTACGCCCGGGCGTATGTCTGGGTGTTTGAGGCGCATTTTTTTCTTATGCGTAAGCCCTAGAGATTTTTTCAAATTAAAATAAAATTTGTTGAATAAGTCCTTCATATAATGTCTAAATTCTCAAAAGTCAGCTTCATAATTATTCAAAAGTTTTAAAAAGGAACTGAAATGTATTAAATTTAAAAGTCAAGACCTTTTTATTGATTTCATGGTCTTTCCCAATTCTTTATCGTGTCCGCTAGTCTGCTAATATCTCCCAAAAGCAACAAATATTCAATTTATTTTTTACAAATACAAAGAGAACTCCATTCTCTTTCGTAGCAGCAAGTTCAAAGTTCAAATTACATGTTAGTCATCCTTTTTGTCCTCTATATAAAAAACTTTATTTTTTTCGACTCAAGTTAGTTGTGATTCTAAGTAGCTCATAATAGATTGTTTTGGCTAGTTTTTTGTGGGGATGGAGCGCGCGCGTGCGCGCGCACACACACACATATATTTCACATATTTATAGTTTTCTTTAATTTTTATGTAATTTTACATGTTTATAAATATTTAATGTAATTGTATTATTTTATAAAATATTAAAAATTAAATACGTATGGGGCTTACGCCTCACTGAGGCATATGTAAAACGTCTCGTGTTACGCCCACGCCTTTTAAAACACTAATTTAGACCTTTTTCAATTATTCAGATGCATTTTTTGGATTTTTTAATAATTCAATTGCAGAAGGTATATAAATTAATATGATAGATTCGAAGTAAATCGAAATCTTTGATAGTTTAGAAGTAAGATCTTTGTTCTACGAAAATTCAGCGCCAAGCTAGACAGGGAGGGGATAGGGTTTTAAACTTATTTATCCTCACTATTCAGGTTTTAAATTAATTACAAGTTCATATACAAATTACCACTTTCATACATTTTTAGTGTTAATTAAGTGTTTCCTAATTAATTTTTGCTTACAACCCTCAGATAATGGGTTGCAAGAAGAAACAAAATTCCCAGATAAGTTTTTGTTTTGCTTCTCCGGTTAAAGAAATGCCAATTTCAGATCTTTGTCCAAAGCACCAAAAAAAAAAAAAAATATCGAGGTCCATCATTTAAAGCATCATTATTGCACTTCGAAGAAACTGAATTTCGTCCAAGATCTGAAATTTTTGTGAGAAACCAACTGGGTAACATAGACTCTTGTTGAAAACACTAATACAAAACTGAATTCGAAGATTGGAGGCGATTGAATCCATTTGCTAGGGCTTGGGTTCAGAAATTTTGAAGTCAATATCTGCGAAGAAGATGATTAGGTCTTTTGATTTGGTTGCTAATAGTGCAAATAAATTATTGGGGGTTTGATTTTAGCTTTGTAGTTGGCCATTTTCAGGCAACGAGAGGGAATGTGTGTGGGGGAGAGGGGGAGTAGAAGGGAGGCAACATAGGAACAAGAAGAGATGGGAGGATAGAGAAAGGGAAAAGGAAACCTATAACGGGAGGCAAGTATGGAATGAGACTCCTTATAGGGATTGTATACAAATTCTAAAGAATACATAATTAAAATTGATCAAATAACTTACTTTAGGCAATTCAAGTAAATAAGTTTGAAGTATAGTATAAGAACGAAATAATCCTTTAGAGATGGGTCTTGTGTTTGGTCCGAAATCAAACGTGGGTTTCGGATCCACTCAAAAGGTAAGAACTTTCTTCTTTTCCCCCACTTTCTTTCCGTTTGGACTTGTTAACTAACCCCAATCACATTGGTGAACAAGAGTCTTGACCATTTATTGATGTTCCTTTCTTCTTCTTTTTTTATTCTAAAGATAAAGAAACAACTGTCTAGAAGTATTATCAACTAATAATTTATTCGATACCGTTTATATAGATTTTTTGTTCACGAAAATAATATCCAAGATGCACGAGATAAATCATATGGTATACGAACTCGCGGAGCCTTCTTCAAATCGGACGAGAAACTCATTGATCAAAACACGCCAGGAGTTTAAGCACAATAAGACTTGGTCTATTCGAACTGAAGTAAGCCTTCGGGACATCAAGCACATCAGGAAAGCGAGTTCGGAGAGTGTGTCCACCTCGACTAGGGATGACCAAGAAAAATATTAAGAAATCAAATCGTACCAAACCAAACCAAATCAAGAAGATAATTAAGTTAGACACAATTTTCAATGTGGCACTCACATAGAAAATTGGTTTGTCAGAGCTTTTTTCATGTTGTGTTTACCCTAAAAAATGGATAACAATTAAATTTATAAGTGGTTTTAAGGATACGTGGATTTATTCAATACAAACGGTAAAGATTGCTAGAATAAACAGATAAAAGATGTTATAGATTATCAAACCGCTTGAAAATAGGGGGAATGATTCTAGAGTCGAGGGCAGCCTCAGTGAGGTATCCATCTCTGATCCTGAGCTTATAATAATAAAACACTAATCAACAAACGTAAGAGCTTTGAATAATAGAAAATAATAGTATATTGCCTTGGTATGCGTGTTACAATGTATTTAATGAATAATTAGACCCCCCTTTATATAGTAGGGGAGTCCTACTCTAGGTACAATTTCATAAAAGGTAAAACTTCTTCCGTTTAACTAATCACCGAATTTTCGCCGGTACGTGCCGAGATCCAGGCCGCGATACCCTGCCGGTCACGGATATCACGGCCTCTTGTTAATCATGTTTGGTTGCCCGATAATGCTCTCTAAAGTCTTCCAAGAGTTGGATCGATATAGGGGTCACAACCCCGATATTCTCGAGGGCGGGCGTCGTGCCCTCGGAACCTGTCTCGATGAGTCCCTTATCTTATTTCCAGCTCCTTGTCATTACGTCCCTTACTCGATTTATTTTATCGGAGACCGGGCCGTCTCATAGGTTCGGTTTTACCCGTATACAGATAGTCCCCTCGTTTCTCGTAGAGTAAGTTTTACGGAAACGACGAGGAACGACATTGGTTCTCCGATCTCTTCTTCAATACGCTGCGACACAAAATGACAAAGAAATCGAAACGTCCCGTGAGTCGCATCATAATGACCTCCAACACGTGTCAGGCATCGGTAGGTCACTCCTGGATACGAAACGACGTGAACCCCTATAAATACCCCCTGTTTCGTTCATTTTTTACTTTTGACCAAGTTTCTGCCTTCGATCCTTTGAGATATTACTGCCATCCTTCATTCTTCAGCATTCTTACCTTCGTTATTCAAATTGCAACCTTTCTTTTACCCCTCACCTAAGCCAGTGTGCTTGATTTTCTTAGCAAATTCTCACCATTCATCTCTTCATTCTCCTTCATATCTTCAAACCTTTTTATCCAGATAAAAAATGGCAAAGACTTCCAAGACCGTTCCCCAGAAAAATGCTCCTTCTTCTACGCAGCCGACCACTGAGGTCGAGGAGACCGGCCCTGACGTGGTCGTCCTTGAGAGGTCCGCTCCGGGTGCGTCTACTAATGAACACCCAGTCGAGCTACCCTTGAAAATGTTCGTCCTCGGGGGGTGTTCGGTTAATGATAACTTCAAGGTCGAAAAGCCCTCCTCGGTTCAAGGCCGATGCGAGGCAGTGTCATGATACGCCTGCTCCATTACTGAGGCCGTTCTTCCTATAGTTCGAAAGGAATGCGGCTGGGCGGATAAGGATATAGTGATTCCCGGGCCTGATAAAGACATCACCACCCATGTTGAGGGATATCTGAGTGTTTACACTTATACATTTACATTGGGCTTGGTGGATCTGTTCATCTTGGGATTTTGCAGGAGGTACGACATATGCATCGACCAAATTCACCCATCAGTGTGGAGGATCGTGATCCTCCTCCGATTCTTTGTGAACAAAATCGACTCATGTACGTTCACCATCGATCATTTACTGCGCTTGTACAGTCCCCAAATCTTTCGGGAGGGGGGGGGGAATGATAAAGCTTGTACGCCGGGCCAGTAAGGCCCCATTTCAAGTATCGACGAGGACAAAGATCGGGGTTGGCAAGGACACTTTGTTCGGGTGAAGACCGCCGACCTGATACCTGCCGAGTCGAGGCCATTCCCCAAAAAGTGGAACTTATCATGTAAGTACAACTCCTTTAACACGTTGATTTTATGCTTTATCTTCCCTTTTCTCATCGGTGTTTGCTGTGGTGCATCCCTCGCTCGAGTCCCTAATGCTCCCTCGGCTCAAGGTGTGGATCGAAGGCATTTGTTCGCAGATGCCTTATGTCGAACGCTCGTGGCGTGATCTCTCGAAGGTCTATTGGGAGGCCCGTTCTCACGGTATGATTCCTTTCTCCGATTAAGTAGCACTAGACTTTCTTATTTTTAACACTATGCCCTCATTGCTTCTCTTATTTTTTGCAGGCTTGCCGAAAGAGCGAACCAATGAAGGTGCTCATGGAGCGGACGATCCCCTCCGATGCTTCTTTAATGTTGTAGACTCCACCATCTTGGAAGACTTCTATGGGTTGGGTGACTTACACCTGCCGAGGAAAAGTCCATCCTCGGAGGTCGGTGGGATGAACTCAAGCCCGAGGTTTATCAACCGGTTCCCAACTCCGAGCACGGATCCTAGCCGAAAGCAATTAGTAGTTATCACCGTCCCGGAGGATGCCCGAGTTCTTTTCGCCCCTGTAGGGATAGCTAGCTACCTCCGATGCCTGGTAACCGAAGAAGACCAGACAAAAATGAATGAGGTGGATGCACAATGATTGTTCAATGAAGTGCAACAGGCACTAAACCGGGTAAAGTGTTATCACACTCTTTTATCTTCGAATTCAGTTTTTGATGACTCTAATGTCTTTTCTTTTTCACATTCCGCAGGCCTCGGTGCTTCACCATGAAACCTTTCTCCAGTACCGGGATGAGCTTAGCCAACTCGAGGCCGAAGTCAATGAGCTTGTTGAGAAGAGGGACATGTATAAGCTTCTCAGCGAGCAACGTGAATGAGAAGTCAAGAATCTCTGGGCTGAGTTAGACGCGGCTCAGAAAGAACATGTCGCCTTGGTGGAATAGGTAAAGATATTTGAAGTTAGTGACGGCGAGTTATGCATGGCGACTAACGGTCAAAACCCGTAGGTCCACCAAAAGCTTGATCAGATCGACCAACTTCGAGCCGAGATGGATGAGGTCAAGGTCATGGCTGAAGAGTGGAAGGCAAAATGGACCGGTTGGCTTCAGAAAAGGAGACTGCCATGGAGAAGCTGGCCTCGACTGAGGTCTAACTTTGAGCTGCAAGGGAGAAAGCTGAGACCCGGTCCCAAAATATCTAAGATCTCCAGTCTTAACTGGGCTCGATCATTGCTGAACTGGATATCCTTGATAGGGAGCTTAAAATAGCCATGTCGACGACAGAAATAACCAGGGCCGATATTGTAGAGATGGTGGCCTAGTACAGAGCTGACACTGAAGCAGCCTAGGACTGCCTGAAAGTCACCATCGAATACGTGAAGTGGCAGTCCCGAAGAGAGGCTTTCGACAAAGTTCATTCCTGGGGTTTCGACCTATCGGCTGAGATCGAAAATGCTAAGAGGCTCGAGGCCAAGCCAAGAAGTTGGCAGATCTCGAGGACGAGGAAGGCTCCGAGGGTTCCGGTGAATCCGAGGATAGAGAAGATCCCGATGATCCCGGTGATTAGACGAGCTTCAGCGAGGATCAGGCTTAGGTATTTTGTAGATTTTCTTTGTTTTTGTATTTTTGTATATTTTGTTGAGGCCGTTTGGCCTTTGTAAAGATCTTTATATATATACAAGGATTTTCTTTTTNTAGATCTCGAGGACGAGGAAGGCTCCGAGGGTTCCGGTGAATCCGAGGATAGAGAAGATCCTGATGATCCCGGTGATTAGACGAGCTTCAGCGAGGATCAGGCTTAGGTATTTTGTAGATTTTCTTTGTTTTTGTATTTTTGTATATTTTGTTG
>AWOL01S0102064.1:0-25696 GCA_000715115.1 Nicotiana otophora
TCCGCATTTACTTTTCAAATTCTTACTCTAGTTTGGATTCCCGACCTTGTCGTTATCAACAACTAACTCAGTAAGTAACAAACCCAAACTATGGGCCGAGAGTAGTGACGAACCCAACTGGCACAATCCAATATAGAAAATAAAAGTGCAGCAATGTAGACAAGCTTTCAAGTTCGATAGATATCGTAAAACAGTAAAATGGTTCAATATGAATGATATGTAAAATATAACTCCTCTACTTCTACCATGCCAATGCGCATACTATATATGATGCACCATGCTAATAGCCTCATATGGTCACACTCTCAAATATTCAATCACTCGGTACTGTATATGGCCCAAACGGCCGAGGGAAGATCCATCCTGGAACATATACATCACTGAGCATCAGTCACCCAGTACTGAGTAGGGCAAATCCGGCCCATGGAGAAGATCCATCTCCAGGTATAAAAAGCTTCGGACAAGATCCATGTCCAGGGAAGATCCATCCCTTAATAATATCAACCGCGCTCACTGGGGGTGTGTGCAGACTCCGGAGGGGCTCCTTCAGCCCAAGAGCTATCATAATTCAGTATAACCGCTGCGGCGTGCAACCCGATCCCATAAATGTCACTCATAATCAAGCCCTCAGCCTCACTCAGCCATCAATCTCTCCAGTCTCTCTCTCACGGGCTCACAATGTCATGATACTAGCCCGAAAACAATGATATGATGTATCAATAATTAATAACAAAGACTGAGATATGATATGAAATGAATAAATATGATTGAGTACGAAATATCAATGAAATCAGTAAGACAACAGCAATAAACGACCACTATGGCTCCCAACAGTATCGGCATAAACCCTAAACATGATATCTAGCATGAGTGATAGGTCAATTACTTTATCACCTGATGAAAGCACGGATATCAATAAGATAGAACCATTAGACAGTGTCGTGGAATCGACTAGGTCAAAATTCTCACGGTGCATGCCCGCACTCCCGTCACTTGGCTTGTGCGTCACCTCAATACCAATCACATAATACATAATTTGGGGTTTCGAACCCTCAGAACCAAGTTTGAAAGTGTTACTTACCTCAATCCGAGCTAACTCTACTCCAAATTGCCCTTGCCCCTCAAATCGGTCTACAAACGTCTCGAATCTAGCCACAAGCTGTGCAATACAATCAATATAGGCTAAAGGAATAAGTTCCACAAGCAAAATACGACATTATAGCCAAAATCCAAAATCGGCCCAAACCCGGCCCCCGGTCCCACGTCTCGAAATCCAACAAAAGTCACAAAATCTGAAAGCCCATTCACTCACGAGTCTAACAATACCAAATTTACCAAACTCCGACACCAAATGGTCATTCAAATCCCCAAAGTTCACTCTCTAAATCCCTAGCCTCAAACCCCCAAATTACACCTCAAAAACACACCATCTAGGTGGAAAATCAATGGGGAAACATAATTATTGAAGCAAAACAGACACAAGGATCTTACCTCAAGAATTCCACTTGAAAAGCCCTCTCAAAATCTCCAAAATCCGAGCTCAAAATGATGAAATGAAGCCTAAATTGTGAAGTCTCACATTTATAGACTTTGCCTAGAACCCTTTCGCACCTGCGGCCATATTTCCACATTCGCGGTCCCGCTTCTGCGAGGAAGACTCCACATCTGCAGAAGTCACTTAGCCTTATTGCCACCACTTTTGCGAGCCTTGGACCGCATCAGCGCAATCGCAGGTGCGGAAAATTCCATCGCACCTGCGCGCCTGGCCGCACCTGCTCCTGTCCGCCCGCTTCTGCGCTCAAAAGTTCGCATCTGTGGCCCCTGCCCAAAGCCTTCCTGGCCGCTTCTGCGGTCCCTTTCTTGCATCTGCACATAAGTCCCAAACGACCCCACAAACCTACTGCAACTTCCGGAATCGGAATCCGACCCCGATATCAAAAATAGTCCACTACCGGTCAAACTTTCCAAAATTCCAACTTTCGCCAGTCCAAGCCTAATTCTACTCCCGACCTCCAAATCAAAATCCAAAAAAGCTCGTAAGTCTAGAATCACCCAACGGAGCTAACAGAACTATCAAATTCAAACCTGAGGTTGTTTACACATAAGTCGTCATCCGGTCGACTTTTCCAACTTAAGCTTTCAATTAAGAGACTAATTATCTCAATTCACCCTGAATTCTCTCCAGACCCGAACCAACTAGTCCGATAAGTCATATAACACAGCTATAAAGCACAAATGGAGTAGTAAATAGGGGAATGGGGAAACAACTCTCGAAACGACCGGTCGGGTCGTTATATCCTCCCCCTCTTAAACAAACATTCGTCCTCGAACGGGTCTAGAAACATACCTGGAGTCTCAAATAGGCATGTATATCTGCTCCGCATCTCCCGCTCGGTCTCCCAAGTATCCTCCTCCACGGGCTGACCTCTCCACTGCACCTTCACTGAAGCTATATCCTTTGACCTCAACTTCCGAACCTGCCGATCCAAAATGGCCACCGGCTCCACATCATAAGTCAAATCACCATCCAACTGAACCATGTTGAAATCCAAAACATGAGACGGGTCGCCGATATACTTCCGGAGCATAATAACATGAAATACTGGATGAACACTCGACAAGCTAGGTGGCAAGGCAAGCTTGTAAGCCACCTCCCCAATCCTTTGAAGTACCTCAAAAGGCACAAATAAATCGAGGGCTCAACTTGCCCTTCTTTCTGAACCTCATAACACCATTCATGGGTGAAACCTTCAGCAGAACCTTCTCCCCAACCATGTAAGCAACATCACGGACCTTCCCGTCAGCATAACTCTTCTGTCTAGACTGCGCCGTGCGAAGCCGTTCTTGTATCAATTTAACCTTGTCCAATGCATCCTGAACCAAATCTGTACCCAAAAGCCTAGCCTCACCGGGCCCAAATAAACCCACCGGAGATCTAAACTGCCTCCCATGCAAAGCCTCATACGTGGCCATCTGGATGCTCGACTGATAACTGTTGTTTTAAGCAAACTCCGCGAGTGGCAGAAACTGATCCCATAAACCCACAAATCAATGACACAAGCGCGTAGCATATCCTCCAATATTTGAATAGTGCGCTCGGACTGTCCGTCCGTCTGAGGGTGAAATGTTGTACTCAACTAAACCTGTGTACCTAATTCTCACTGCACTGCTCTCCAAAACTGTGATGTAAACTNGAAACTGATCCCATAAACCCACAAATCAATGACACAAGCGCGTAGCATATCCTCCAATATTTGAATAGTGCGCTCGGACTGTCCGTCCGTCTGAGGGTGAAATGTTGTACTCAACTAAACCTGTGTACCTAATTCTCACTGCACTGCTCTCCAAAACTATGATGTAAACTGCGTGCTAAGAGTTGTTCCTAAACCTTCGAATCACTATTCCACCTCACCACGCACATACCTGGGGGTGATCTCACGTCACCATATTCTATATAGGCATGACAACACAACATAACTGAAAATCATTAATTTAACCTTAGCCCAAAAACCTTGGAGCCCAATATCTAACATCCAGAATTCTTTTCAAGACCCGAATCTCACATCTACATATTGTATAAGTATGAACAAGATGTATCAAGCCATAACCATAATTCAGATATAATCACATAACATACCACACAACTCGCATACTCGCAGCACCATTCTTGATCACAATAACTACTCAAAACCAACCCGGTACTGGTATTAAACCCCATATCAAACAAATTCTCGTTCTAAAACCTTCGTACACTGTTGATAATGAAAGAAACACGCGGAATCTCATAACCCCTTATCAGATCAAGTAATGGAGCTTTCTTGCCCCAACCAGAATCATAATCACTTTCTAAGACGACTTTCAATATTATCCTCCCAATATACCGTAATAAATTCTGATAGTACCCATTCTAGGTCCAATGACTATATATTATTAAACATAATTATCCCGCTGACATGCCACACCAATAAAACTCAAGCCACAACTATGCAATCTTGTACCCAAAATGGAAGATGTCTCAAAGTAGAGAACCGTATTGCAAGTTCAACAAGCACCACCACAATTGCAATGCTATTATCTCATTATATATAGTAGAACGAAGACACACAAATTTAATAACAGTAACCATCTCTTCTAGAGCTCACATTAATATCACTTGCATCGACAACTCACATACTATAGTATCAATCACGTGCCAATAATATAATCTGGCTGGCATGGTCACAGGCCTCCAGTCAAAGCATATCATACAGGAGCAATCAAATAAGTACACATGTATATTATAAATGAATTATGATTCTCAACTCTTGGACTGGTATAAATAACATGCCATAGAGTAGGCAGGTGCAAAGTGTGTTATCTCCACCCAAATCGGCAAGTTAACGCAAAAATAGTAACTACCCAATTTATTTAGGGAATTAGCCTCTTTGTAACCTCAAGTGTAGTCCAGATAGTTCTCGACAAAGGTACAAATACGAGAAATGCTATAACTTTATGCTTAACAGTCAACTCTAGACATATCATAGCCTAGGCATTCTTCCGAGCATGAATAATTGCCCTGGTGCTCGCACATGGGCTCAAACCCCAAACATATGCGCACTCATAGCGCGTAACTATCACAAATAATTAGCGCAGCTAGTGCCTCCACTAAGTTTAGATAAAACACTCACCTCAAATATGCCGCAACCCTGAAACAATATGCTTCGGAGAACTCCCAGTCTCCAAATTCATAGAACACATGAACCGCCGTAACTGATCCCAACTCCAGCACTCGAATGACTAACACATTTTTCATGCACGATCATCCCACGAGGAATACTTTCATAATTCTTCCGTGCCACATAGCAATCATTTGAATATTAGCAGTCTATCAACCAGGTGAATACCACAATACCAATGAACATTCGTAAATCAAAACACAATGTGCTTTTTGAAATGCGCACCCTTCTCAGGGATTACCGAGCAGTTATAACATTAATCTAAATCTATAAAACTGACCATTCTATCCAAAATTTGTGACCTTCCCTTCAAGAATTGACTGCCACCTTGTACCTGTAAATCTTAACCCCGCACAACACAACACATCTATCATGCCATCATATGACAAGCACAAGAATCTCATTATCAACTTTGAGTCACCATCAATTTACATACCCGATTAGTTAGAAACCTTCCTCTTGCTTCCTTCTAGAAGGATATCATAATACCCAACACGTTCCCCACACTGGTAGAAAATATCCAGTTCAAACCATGGTAGAAATCATCAAGAACACTTTGAAATAGAGTTTCACCTAATCAAGCTATCAGAACTAAATTCCTCTAACTCGTCCAAACCACGCAGGTCATCAAACCCAAGAATATTGCCACCAAAACATCTGTAGAGCCTCACCACATCATAATTACCCTCAAGTTGACACTTCTCCTTGTCGGAACACTACCATCCTTACACAAATCTCACTACAAGACATCCTAACATAGAAATGACACCTCCCTAAGGCCCATAAGCCACTGTACTCTTCTTAAGCACCCCCATAAGTACCACAACCGAAATGCTCACTCTGAAAATAACTTATCTGAATTTTAAATTGTTCCTTTTTACCATTCTTGCACTGGAATGTAGAATCCATAGTCAGACAGAATTAATGCAAGTCCCAGCACCATACAGTGTAAATAACTGATTCTCGCGATATACAAATTCCAAAAAACAATTCAATTGACACATATACATTTTGAATCGATTAGAACCCTTTCGAACGTCACCCACTATGCTCAAATCTAAATTGCACCGCCAAAACCGTCCGAAAGACACAAGCCCCATTAGCACAACAGCCACCAAATAAGTAACACTACCTTAACACCACCAATGAAATTCATACTTCGTGCGCACTACATCCTTCAAAATGACAACTTAATCATTCTATGATTTTCATATCTTTCATGAAGTGCAATGTAACCCGTATTTAGGAATTTCCTTACTCGAGCCATCCTCGATCTCAACCTCTACAAGTCATAACTAATCCACAAGTATTGGTTTTGGTCTCGGACCAAAACCAATACAACACATAATCGTACAATCAAATCATAGATAGAAAACTCCTCCACTTGGCTCAAAGCCATATAATAAAATATCTGATAACTTATCATACCCACACTCTACTATTGTCATAATCCCACAGTCAATTCAACGAAAATGCTTCACGAGCGCAGGTAACACAAACCATAAAGTACCCTCAATCATCCGATAATCTCACATTTATTCTCTTGACAGTCTAGTCAACTTTCTCACCCAGATTCAAATTCAAATCTCAACACATACACTCCGCTGGTAGAAAAGAAACTCTCCACTTAACATTATAAGGAACACACCTACATAGATTACTCTGCAAGAGATAACCCCCGGCTTAGCCTCAAATTGTCATCTTGTTATACCCTTTCGCAGCCTCAATTACTACGCAATCACTTAATCTTCCTGAGTCCAAACTCATTAACAAGACATGGGGATTTAATTTGTTCCACAATTAAACAACGTTAAAGATCCTTCAATACACTCACAACTCGAGACTACACGTCAAATCAAGACAGAATTCAAATACCCCATAGAAAAATCTTGAGTCACAAGTAAACTTTATTCGTCATATTCAACCCATCTGAACACATCCAGCAGTCACATCATACTCATCATATAGCCATTTGACCGCTCATCGCCACAATTTTCCACTCATAGAGACACCACCGGTCGCATAAGTCCAAACTCATAAGTTCTCACAACCAAAACTACCGAGCTTAAGCTGCGGTCTAACCTCGGACTCAAGTCCTCCAGACTGGCCCATCACCAAAACACAGAATACTCATCTCGAACCTTGTTCATGGAATCCCAAGCCAGCGATGCACAGACGATATCGAGCATTCACATGCGCACACGAATATGTGGAAGGGATTCAAAGAGTTATGTTTCAAGCTGAATCAATGTCGCACGATAAAATACAAGAAAGTAAAATTTCCTAAGGGTTCGGCAGCCTATCGAAGATAAGTACAACGTCTCCATACTGATCCGCAAGACTCTACTAAACGTGCTCATGACTCGTGAGACCTATGTAACCTAGGCTCTGATACCAACTTGTCACGACCCCAAAACCAACCGTCGTGATGGCACCTATCGTGGAACTAGGAAAGTCAACTACTCAACCAGGTTACCAAGTAAAAACTTTGAATATAAAATAGAAGCAGTTAATATTTAAGAGACTATTTAAAAACAAACCGAAATAAAACCACAAAGCAATACAAATCCCTCCCAAAAATTAGAGTGTCACCAAGTATATGAGCATCTATGTCAGAATACAGTCTACTACAATGTCTAAGGAGTAAAAACTGAAGTACAGATAAAGATAATGAGGGAGAGTCAAGGCCTATGAACTCCATATAGCTACCTAAATAGTCTCCGAGACCCTGTCTCCTCAATCAGCAGCCGCCATAACCGGAAGTACCTGGATCTGCACACGAGGTGCAGGGTGTAGCGTGAGTACAACCAACTCAGTAAGTAACAAATCCAAACTGTGGACTGAAAGTAGTGACGAACTCAACCGGCACAACTCAATACAGAAAAAAACAGTACAGAAATGTAGACATGCTTTCAAGTTCGATAGATAGCTTAAAATAGTAAAATGGATCAATTTGAATGGTATGAAAAATATAACTCCTCTACTTCTACCATGCCTGCACATGCTGTATATGATGCACCATCCTGACAGCCTCATGTTCTCACACTCTCAAATACTCAATCACTCGGTACTGTATATGGCCCAAACGGCCTAGGGAAGATCCATCCCGGAATATATACATCAATGACCATCAGTCACCCAGTATCGAGTAGGAAAACTCCAGCCAGTGGAGAAGATCCATCTCCAGATATAAAATGCTTTGGACAAGATCCATGTCCAGGGAAGATCCATCCCTCAATAATATCAACCATGCTCACTAGGGGTGTGTGCGGACTCCGGAGGGGCTCTTTCAGCCCAAGTGCTATCAGTATAACCGACGCGGCGTGCAGCCCGATCCCATAAATATCATTCATAATCAGGCCTTCGGCCTCATTCAGTCATCAATCTCTCCAGTCTCTCTCTCACGGGCTCACAATGTCATGATACTAGCTCGAAAATAATGACATGATGTATCAATAATTAACAATAGAGACTGAGATGTGATATGAAATGAATGAATATGACTGAGTACGGAATATCAATGAAATCAGAAAGACAACAGCAAAAAACGACCACTATGGGTCCCAACAGTATCGACATAAAGCCTAAACAATCTAGCATGAGTGACAGCTCAATTACTTTATCACATGATGAAAGAACGGATATCAACAAGATAGAACCACTAGACAGTGCCGTGGAATCGACTAGGTCACAATTCTCATGAAGCACGCCCGCACGCCTGTCTCCAAACGTCCCGAATCTAGCCACAAGTAGTACAATACAATCAATATAGGCTAAAAAATCAATTCCACAAGAAAAATACGACATTATAGCAAAAATCCTAAATCGGCCCAAACCCAGCCCCCGGCCCACGTCTCGAAATCCGACAAAAGTCACAAAATCCGAAAGTCCCATTCACTCACGAGTCTAACCATACCAAATTTACCATAATCCGACACCAAATGGTCATTCAAATCCCCAAAGTTCACTCTCTAAATCCCTAGCCTCAAACCCCCAAATTACACCTGAAAAACACACCATCTATGTGGAAAATCAGTGGGGAAGCATAATTATTGAAGAAAAACGGACACAAGGATCTTACCTCAAGAATTCCACTTGAAAAGCCCTCTCAAAATCTCCAAAATCCGAGCTCAAAATGATGAAAAGAAGCCAAAATCGCGAAGTCTCGCATTTATAGACAGACCCAGACCCCTTTCGCACCTGCGGCCATTTTTCCGAATCCGTGGTCTCGCTTCTACGAGGAAGACTCCGCATCTGCGGAAGTCACTTAGCCCAGCTGCCACCGCTTCTGCGAGCCTTAAACCGCATCTGCACAATCGCATCTGCCCGTCCGCCCTTTTCTGCGCCCAAAAGTCCGCATCTACGGCCCCTGCCCAAAGCCTTCCTAGCCGCTTCTGTGGTCCCTTCCTCACATATGCGAGCTCGCATCTGCTGTTCCCAATCCGCAGATGCGATTACACCAGTAGTTGCAAACCTTCAACAATTCTTCAACTTCGAACCATGATCTGTTAACCTCCCGAAATCAACCCGAGGCCCCCGGGACCTCAACCAAACATACCGACAAGTCTTATAATATCATACGAACTTAGTCGATTCCTAAAACCAGCTCAAACAATATCAAAAACACGAATTACACATGGATTCAAGCCTAAGGAACTTTGAAATTTCCAAATTCTACAAAGGACGCCGAAATCTATCAAATCACGTCCGATTGGCCTCAAATTTTGCACACAAGTCACAAATGACCCCACGGACCTACTGCAACTTCTGGAATTGGAATCCGACCGCAATATCAAAAAGTCCAATACCACTTAAACTTTCCAAAATTTTAACTTTCACCATTCCAAGCCTAATTCTACCCCCCGACCTCCAAATCAAAATTCGGACATGCGCCTAAGTCCAGAATCACCCAACGAAAGTAACGGAACTATCAAAATTCAAATCCGAGGTCATTTACACATAAGTCGACATCCGGTCGACTTTTCCAACTTAAGCTTTCAATTAAGAGACTAAGTGTCTCAATTCATCCCGAATTCTCTCCGGACTCGAACCAACTAACCCGATAAATCATATAACAACTATAAAGAACAAATGGAGCAGTAAATGGGGGAACGAGGCTACATCTCTCGAAACGACCATCCGGATCATTACATCAAGCCTATTAAAACTAAGAAAATTCAACTTCTATAAACGACGCCGAAACATATTAAAACACGTCCGATTGACCCTAAATTTTGCACATAAATCACATTTGACATTTCAGACCTACTCCAACTTTTGGAATAAGAATCCGACCCCGATATCAATAAGTCCACTTACGGTCAAACTTCTCAAAAATTCAACTTTTTCCATTTCAAGCCTAATTTCACTACAGACCTCCAAATCACAATCCATACACGCGCCTAAGTTCAAAATCACCTAACGGAGCTAAGGAACCATCAAAACTCTATTTTGAAGTCGTTTACTCATAGATCAACATCCGGTCAATCATTTCAACTTAATCTTTCAATCTTGAGACAAAGTGTCTCATTTCATTCTGGATTTACTCCGGACCCAAACCGACTACCCTTGCAAGTCACATAACAGCTATAAAGTATAAAATGAGTAGTAAATGGGGGAATATGGCTACAACTCTCAAAATAACCGGCTGGGTCATTACATCTTCCCCCTTTTAAACAAACGTTCGTCCTCGAACGGGTCTAAAAACGTACCTGGAGTCTCAAATAGGTGTGGATATTTGCTCCACATCTCCCGCTCTGTCTCCCAAGTAGCCTCCTCAACTGGATGACCTCTCCATTGCACCTTCACTGAAGCTATGTCCTTTGACCTCAACTTCCGAACCTATCAATCCAAAATAGCGACCGGCTCCACATCATAAGTTAGATCACCATCCAACTGAACTGTGCTGAAATCCAAAACATCAGACGGATCATCGACATACTTCTGGAGCATAGAAACATGAAACACTGGATACACACTCGACAAACTAGGTGGTAAGGCAAGCTTGTAAGCCACCTCCCCAATTCGCTGAAGTACCTCAAACGGCCAAATGTACCGAGGGCTCAACTTGCCCTTCTTTTCGAACCTCATAACACCATTCATGGGTGAAACCTTGAGCAATACCTTCTCCCCAACCATGTAGGCAGCATCACAGAGCTTCCTGTCGGCATAACTCTTTTGTCTAGAGTGTGCCGTGCGAAGCCACTCCTGAATCGTCTTAACCTTGTCCAAAGCATCTTAGACCAAGTTTGTACCCAATAGCGTAGCCTCACAAGTCTCAAACCAACCCACCGGAGATCTACACCATCTCCCATACAAAGCCTCATATGGGGCCATCTGAATGCTCAACTAGTAGTTGTTGTTGTACGCAAGCTTTGCAAGTGGAAGAATCGGACCCCAAGAACCCCAAAATCAATAACACAAGCGCATAGCATATCCTCCAATATCTGAATAGTGCGCCCAGACTGTCTGTCCATCTGAGGGTGAAACGTTGTGCTCAACTCAACCTGGGTACCCAACTCTCACTACACGACTCTCTAAAACTACGTGCCCCAATCTGAAATGACGTACACTGGCACACCCTAGAGGCGAACAATCTCTCAGATGTAAATCTCAACCAACCGCTTCGAAGTATAAGTAATCCCAACTGGAATGAAGTACGCGGACTTGGTCAGCCAATCCACAATCACCCAAATAGCATCGTACTTCCTCGAAGTCCGTGGGAGCCCAACTACAAAATCCATGGTGATCCACTCCAATTTCGACTCTAGAATCGCTCGTCTTTGAAGCGATCCGCCTGGTCTCTGATGCTCATACTTCACCTGCTGACAGTTGAGGCACCGAGCTACAAACCCCATATATTGTTCTTCATTCTTCTCCACAAAGGTGATGCTTCCTCAAGTACTGATACATCTTCGCGGCACCCGGATGAATGGAATACTGCGAACTGTAGGCCTCCTCAAGAATCAACTCACGTAGCCCATCTACATTAGGCACACAAATCCGACCCTGCATCCTCAATACTCCATCATCCCCAATAGTAACATCTCTGGCATCACCATGATGAACCGTGTCCTTAAGGACAAGCAAATGTGGGTCATCATACAGGCGCTCTCTGATGCGATCACATAAAGAAGTCCGAGAAACCACACAGGCTAGAACCCGACTGGGCTCCAAGACATCTAATCTTACGAACTGGTTTGCCAAGGCCTGAACATTAACCACAAACGATCTCTCGTCAACAGGAATGAATGCAAGACTACCCATACTCACTGCCTTTCTACTCAAGGCACCAGCCACTACATTGGCCTTCCCGAGATGATACAGAAAGTGATATCATAGTCCTTTAGCAGCTCCAACCATCTATGCTGCCTCAAATTCAGATCCTTCTATTTGAACAAATGTTGGAGACTCTGATGATCTGTAAACACCTCACAAGACACACCGTAGAGGTAATGCCTCCAAATCTTCAATGCTTAAACGATGGCAGCTAACACCAAATCATGGATATGGTAGTTCTTCTCATGAGGCTTCAACTGAAGCGAAGCATAAGCAATCACCCTACCTCCCTGCATCACGACACATTCAATATCGATCCGAGAATCATCACAATATACTGTATAAGAACCTGAAGCTGAAGGTAGAACTAGGACTGGAGTTGTGGTCAAGGCAGTCTTGAGATTCTGAAAGCTCTCCTCACACTCATCCGACCATCTGTTACCCTTCTGGGTCAATTTGGTCAAAGGCAATGCAATAGACGAGAAACCTTCCACGAAGCGACGATAATAACTGGCCAAGCTGAGAAAGCTATGAATCTTTGTAGCTAAGGACAGTTTGGGCCAACTCTGAACCGCCTCTATCTTCTTCGGATCCACCTGAATCCCCTTACTGGACACCACGTGACCTAAGAATGCTACTGAACTAAGCCAAAACTCGCATTTGGAGAACTTAGCATAAAGTTTTTCTCCCTCAACTGCTGCAACACAACCCTCAAATGCTAGGCATGCTTCTTCGGGCTACGAGAGTACACCAGGATATCATCAATGAACAATATGACAAACGAGTCAACATAAGGCTAAAATACACTGTTCATCAGGTGCATGAATGCTGATGAGGCATTGGTCAGCCAAAAAGACATCACAAGGAACTCATAATGACCATAACGGTCCTGAATGCTATCTTTAGAATATCCGAGTCCCAAATCTTCAGCTGGTGATACCCTGGCCTCAAGTCAATCTTAGAGAACACCCTCGCTCCCTGAAGCTGGTCGAATAGATCATCAATACGTGGCAAAGGATACTTGTTATTGATTGTAACTTTGTTCAACTGCCTATAATTAATGCACATCCGTATAGTACCATCATTCTTCTTCACAAACAGAACGGGTGCACCCCAACACTAGGCCTAATAAACCCCTTTTCAAGGAGTTCTTGATGCTGCTCCTTTAATTCCTTTAACTCAGCTGGTGCCAAATGATACAGTGGAATAGAAATGGGTTGAGTGCCCGGCACCAAGTCAATACTAAAATCAATATCCCTGTCGGGCGGCATGCCCGACAGGTCTACAGGAAACACATACGAAAAATCTTGCACCACCATAACAGAATTAATAGAAGGAGTATCAGCACCAATATCCCTCACAAAGGCCAAATAAGATAAGCAACCCATCCCAATCATCCGCTGGGCCTTCAAATATGAAATTACTCTGCTGGGGACATAGTCTAGAGAAACTCTCCACTCAATCCTTGGCAACCCCGACATCGCCAACATCACGGTCTTAGCATGACAATCCAGAATAGCATGACATGGAGACAGCCAATCCATACACAAGATCACATCGAAGTCCACCATCCTAAGCAATAAGAGATCAACTCTAGTCTCCAACCCCCCAATAGTCACTACACACAACTGATATACACGATCCACAATAATAGTATCACCCACTGGCGTAGATACATGAACAAATGAAACTAAGAACTCACGGGGCATATCCATATAATGAGCAAAATATGATGATACATACAAATAAGTGGAACCATGGTCAAATAATGCAGAGGCATCCCTGTGGCATACTGAGACAATACTTGTGATCACTGCGTCGCAGGCAATAACATCTGGTCTGGTCTGGTCGGTATAGCATAGAACCGAACCTAACCTCCCCCCCGACCGGCCTCCCCCTCTAGGGCAACCTCTAGTTGTCTGGGCCCCACCCCGAGCTGGCTGAGTCGGTAGTGTAACTGCTTATGCTAGTGCCATCGGCCAAGAACTCTATTATGGATCCCCACTCAACAACCTAGGGCAATCTCTCTTGATATGACCAAAGTATCCACAGTCAAAATAATCCCTCCTCTGATGGAACTACTGCTCCTGATAACCCGAGAAGCTACCTGTAGAAACCTGAACGGATGAGGCATGGTAAGAACTCTGCGCTGGTAGTGCACAGAATGAGGATTGGCATGAGTGAGCATTGTAAGAACCGTGGCTAGCTGATTCGCCATGATGAGCTGGACGAGTTGTCTGAGGGGGGATATAAGGACGGCCCCTACTGTGCTAGGAATTCCCCCCAGAAGGTACCCCACCGAAACCGCCCAAACCTTGAGTCCTCTTGCCCTCCCTCTCCCCACGCTCCTGGCTACGGACCATCTCCATCTACCGAGTATTGTCAAGCACATCGTCAAAAGTGGCATCAGATACCTTGTCCCTAGTCATAAGCAACCGCAGCTGATACGTGAGGCCATCAATGAACCTCATGATCCTCTCCCTATCAGTGGCAACTAACCAAAACTGCATGGCACACTAGCTAAAAAAATCTCATCTCGTACTGGGTCACAGACATGCCATCCTACTGAAGTTGCTCAAACTGTCTATGCAGCTCCTCCCTGCAAGACTGCGGCACGAACTTCTCCAAGAAGAGAAATGAGAACTCTTGCCAAGTAAGTGGTGTTGCACCTCTCATAAGCCTCCCACCATCTGAAGGCAGCCCCAAAAAATTGAAAAGTAGTGAACGAGACCCTACTAGTCTCCAGAATACCTGATGTACGATGAATCATCTAGCACTTGTCCAAGAAGCCCTATGCATCCTTCGATTAAGCACCGCTAAATGATAGAGGCCGAAGCCTCCCAAATGTCTCAAGCCTCCGCTGCTCGTCATCACTCATAGCGGGGACCACCGAGGCCTGAGAAGCTGGTTGGCTGGGCTGCTAGTACCTCCAATTTTTAAAGTCCATGCATTGCCTACTCTGGTGTACGAACAGTGGGGGTATGAGTACCTCACTCGGCATGAGAAGTGGCTGGAATAGCCTGAGCCGATACCACCTAAGCAAGGACAGTGCAAACTATCAATATCTGGGCCAAAGTCTCCTGAAGGCCTGGAATCACAATGGGCACCGCTGATGTCTGTGCTGGCCACACTCGCTCAACTACATCTGGAAACTGCTCCTGAGCTGGAGCAACTGGTGGATCTGCAGGTGCTACTCTAGCTGCTGTACGAGCTACACCTCTGCCCCTACCGCGACCTCGACCTCTCTTGGCCCTAGCTGGTGGTACTGGTGGCTGTCCATCCTGTCCGGTAGCACGTGTCCTCACCATTTGTGAGAGAATAGAATACAGGATTTTAGTTAGCGGAATCAACAAATCCACAGGACAAGAATACAAGAATGTGAAATTTCCTAAGGTTTCGGCAACCTCTCGAAGATAAGTACAAACGTCTCCATACTGATCCGCAAGACTCTACTAAACCTGCTTATCACTCGTGAGACCTATATAACCTAGGCTCTGATACCAACTTATCATAACCCAAAATCCTAGCATATCATGATGGCACCTATCATGGTACTAGGTAAGCCGACATTTTAAAATATTTCCAACACTTTTAACAGAAAAAGAATTAAACCAGTTTAAAACAATAAAAGTTTTCATAAACGGGATAGAAATCCAAAACACAACGCAGAAGTTCCCAACCACCGGGGTGTCACAGAGTACATGAGCATCTATATATCAAAAGTCTGGAAAATATTGTCTATGATAATTTGAAACTAAATACAATAAGTAGAAAGAAAGGGGAGGAGAAACAAGGTCTGCAAAACTCCAAGCAGCTACCTCGATTGTCTCCGAGGATTTGAGCTCCACAACTCAGCAACCGCCGCAACCGGAAGCACCTGGGTCTACACAAAAGGTACAGGGTTTAGCGTGAGTATAACCAACACAGTAAGTAACAAGACTAAATAAAGAACTGAAAATAGTGACAAGCTTCACAATTATAGTTCAATTACATTGATTTCAACATAGGAAAGTAGGCATACTCTCAAGTTCGATAAAGTAGGTCAACTAGTTATTCCATGACAAGTTTAAGTGAAACAAATTGTAATATATTTCAGAAATTTCAAGACAATGATACATGGCAGCTAAGTGCAACAATAATGAAATCAAATGCATCCTCTTAGGGCCACAGTCACACAGCCCTCTCATTCACTATACACTCGCACTCAGTAGGTACCTGCGCTCACTGGGTGTGTGTGGAGACTCCGGAGGGGCTCCTTAAGCCCAAGCGCTATAATCCGCACTGACAACTCACGTGATGCACGGGCAACTCACGTGCTATAGTGTAATATCTGGATCCGCACTGAGAACTCACGTGCTATAGTATCAATATCTCATAATCAGGCCCTCGGCCTCACTCATTCATCAATCTCTCCAGTCTCTCAGGCGCTCCGTAATAATGAAAGTCAACCCCAACATAAATGATATAATGTGTCAACAAGGAACAATAAAGACAGAGATATAATAATAAGTAAAACTGTGACTGAGTACAAAACATCCATTTAGCAGATAATTCAACATGTACACGACCTTTGTGGGTCCCTACAGTGCCAACACATAGTCTAAACATGATTTGTGGTTCAATTTCTCTACTACATGGAGAATGTACAGGTAACAATAGATTATTCAACTACACGGTTCCACGGAATTTGACCAAGTCACAATTTCCTACGGTGCATGCCCACACGCCCATTACCAAGCATGTACGTCACCTCAAAATCAAATACATGACACGTAATAAGGGTTTTTTTTACCCTCGGAACAAAATTTAGAATTGTTACTTACCTCAATACGAGCAAATCTCACTCCAACACCATTGCCTCACGAAACGGCCTCCGAATGCCTCGAATCTAGCCATAAACAATGTGTTATAATCAATACGGGCTAAAGGAATCAACTCCATAAAAAAATGCTAAGCTATTAATCAAAATCAAAAATCAGCTCAAAAGCCACCCACCGGGCCCACATCTCGAAAATCGATAAAAGTCACAAAACCGGAAATCCCACTCAGACACGAGTCTAACCATACTAAATTTATCAAAATCCGACACCAAATCGTCACCCAATTTTCCAAATCAAACTATCCTAATCCCTAGCCTCAAACTCCCAATTTGCACCTTAAAAATACACACCAACTAGGTGGGAAAATAAATGGGGAAGCAAGAATATTGATAAATCATTAGCACCAGGGACTTACCTCAAGAATCCCCTCGAACAACCTCTCAAAAATCGCCTAGACCGTGCTTGAAATGTTTGAAATGAAGCAAAAATCGCTAACCCTCATTTAATAATCTACCCAGGCTTTCCACTTCTATGGACACATAATCGCTTCTGCAGCGTCGCAGAAGCGACATCACCCACGCATCTACGGTCCATACTGCTCCCGCGGCCCCTCACTCTGCTTTTGCGGACTCGCTTTTGCGAGCATCGAAACCGCTTCTGCGGTTCCAGCTCATCTGCCCACTTCTACTTTTGCGGTCCTCCTGCCGCATCTGCGGTCACGCAGATGTGGAACTCCCTATTGTATCTATACACCTTGCGCTTCTGCGCATCATAGCATGCACCTGCGATCAAAGCTCCATAGGTCTGGTTACACCATACAAACTTAGTCGAGCCCTCTAATCACGTCAAACAACATCAAAAACACGAATCGCACCACAATTCAAGCCTATAGAAACTAAGGAAATTCAACTTCTACAAACGATGCATGACCCCAAATTTTGCACACAAGTCACATTTGACATTTCAGACCTACTGCAACTTCCGGAATCGTAATCCGACCCCAATATCAAAGTCCACTCACGGTCAAACTTCCTAAAAATTTAACTTTCGTCATTTCAAGCCTAATTCAACTAGGGACCTCCAAATCATAATCCGGACACGCTCCTAAGTTCAAAATCACCCAACAGAGCTAACATAACCATCAAAACTCTTTTATGAAGTCGTTTACTCATAGAACGACATCCGGTCAATCATTTAAACTTAAGCTATCAACCTTGAGACTAAGTATCTCATTTCATTCTGAATTTACTTCCGACCCAAACCGGCTACTGTGACAAGTCACGTAACAGCTATAAAGTACAAAATGAGCACTAAATGGGGGAACGGGGCTACAACTCTCAAAATGACTGGCTGGGTCGTTACAGACCTTGTTTTGCAACTCTTTAGCTTGACATTTTGATAAAGGCCCTCTTTGAGATTCCAAAGCTTCATCCTTGTCTTTGAATAGATTTGAGCTTCCTATGATGCTATCTTGTAAATGAGGATCAAAATAGTCAAAAGGTTCAATAACAAAGAATTTAAACAAGCTTTTCTCTTCCACCATCCAACAAGAATTTATTTTGCCAAATTCATGTTGGAATCTAATTGGATCCTTTGCCACCATCTCTTGCGCCTCACCTCCCCTTTCAAAAGGTTTTCAACATCTGGCTACACAAAATCACAGGAACTAATACAAGAAAGAGGTAATGAGTTAGGAAGTAAAGAAAACTTTTTCTTGCTTACACTCTCTTTGGTTTTTATCACAAGACTAACTTTCTCCTCACCCTTAGCCTCTTTTTCCTCACTAAAGTTTTTTTCTTTTTCTTCACTCAAACCTTCTTTTTTTCTCTCTCTACCTCACAGACCTTTGTTATCTCATTGCCTTCTCTCTTTTCTTTTCTCTCAAGATCACTCTTTACCTCACTTGACATCCCACTCTTTTCACTCAAGACAACTTCTCTTTTTTCCTCTCTTGGAATGTCAAAATGCACTCCCTTATTCCTCTCATTTTTTTCTCTCTTGTATTTTTCCATATTCTCTTTAACAATCTTTTAATCTTCACAAATTTGTGAGGGAGTCAAAGGCCCATGAATGAGTTTCTTCCCATTAGCCTCAAAAGATTATCTATTTTTTTGCATACTATATGAAGAACTTCTATAGACATACCATGGCCCTCCCAACAAGATATGAAAACTATTCATGGGAATGACATCACACCAAATCACATCCTCAAACCTTCCAATAGAAAATTGCAATAACACACTTTTATCTACCTTTACTCCTTTCAACATATAGGGTTCATTATGTTCAACACAAGGCAAGTTCAATTTCTCAACCATATAAGTGCTAATTAAGTTGTAGCCAAATGCTTTATCAATTCTAAGGGAATAAATCATAGACATCACTTTAGCTATTATTTGAAAAATAACTTTACCATTGTCTTCCTTCCATTCGGTATACTGTAAGTTCGAATTTTCAAGTTGTTGAGTCATAGCTCTCCTCCTTCCACTGTAACTACTTGTTTGAGACATCTTGACATAGATTAAAGGAAATATGTATCTCTCAAATTTGGCTTTTCCCTATAATGCTCTCACCTCTCTTTCCTTTTTCACTCAAAGCAACTCTTGATCGTTAATCTTTAGATTTATCAATAAAATTTACTAGTCACAACCCTTTATGATAAGAATACGGAGTTAGAAAAAAGAAAAGGAAAGTAAGGACCAAACCTAGGAAGAATAGGAATTGGTTATGAGAAAAAAAAAGGAAAGAATTTAAGAAACTTAAAACCCACAAGAATAAGGAAAGAAGTTACCTTAATCTTCAAGAACTAGGATCCCCTCTTCTTATTCCTTTCTTGACTTGGAAACCAAATAATATTTGAATCTGAAAATAATAATGAGCAATAACACTTTTTGGGTTGATTTTCATTTTTTTTGGATTTTTGTTTTTGCCCAAGAATCACCCAAGATTATCAAGATTAAAATCTTGATTAGCCTATGCTCTGATACCAATTGATAACAACATGATAGGGGATTCAAGAAGTAATAAAGAAAAATAAGAAAATTAAGAAACGTACGGAAGCTAAAAGAAAATAGGGAAACGAAAAAGGCAGAAATTAAAGATAGATTGAATTCGAGAAAGAGTTTCTTCAATTCTCTTTCATGTAGAGAAATCCATGAGATTTGTAATTGTATATAGTTGGCTATATCATAAAAGTATCTTATTTGATACATGTGGTAGAGATACTTATATTAAATGTATGTGTGGTCAATCTTTTATAATTGCTTTGTCATATATACCTATGGACTACCTTACCGACAAGATCGAATTGCAAGTTCTATTGCATAGTGCATCTAAGAGAGGTTTTTATTGTATTAATCTAGGTAGGCATAAAGTTTTTTGGGATGATGATGTCCATATGCTTTATCAGGGAGTATTTACACCTATTAGGATTAGTTGGGTTAAATGGACAAATGGTCACTATCTTCTTTTATTCCTACTTTTTTCTTTTACCTGCAAGGTCAAAATTCGAGGATGAATTTTCTTCAAGAAGAGGGGGAATGTGTCACGACCCCAATTCATCCTTCGTAGGATGTCATGATGAAACCTAGTCTTTAAGACTAGGTAAGCCTAAACAATTTGCGGAATATCATAATATAGAACTGAAGCCCAATTCTCCTCACAAGTAATAATTATAAAATTGCAAATCAATAATTACAACTCCCAAAACCCGGTGAAAATAAGTCACAAGCTTCTAAGAGACAATAATAAGTGTCTCTATACATCAAAATCTAAAAAGAATAAGGAAAACAACATAGTAAGGATAGTGGGGGACTCCGAGGTCTGCGGACGCTAGCAAATATACCTTGAAGTCTCCACGTGTGGTCCAACTCACTGGTATCTGGTCTGGTGGGAAGAACCTGGATCTGCACAAAATGATGTGCAGAAATGTAGTATGAGTACACCACAACGGTCCCCAGTAAGTACCATGCCTAACCTCGGTAGAGTAGTGACGAGGTCAGTTCAGGGCCCTACTGGTTTAAAAGAAAAGTATGGTAGAAGATATAATAATATTTTGAAGTGACTAAGAATTTAAACTATAAGAAGTTTCAGAGAAATATCAGCACAGTAAATAGAAGTAAACAAGAGGGGCACTCCCAAGATACAACCTCATAGTCCCAAATGTAAATATGCATGACATGGGGATCTCCCGAGTAAACACCTCGTAGTCCCAAAGTAAATATGTAGTACAGGGGGATCTCCCGAGGAACCGCCTCGTAGTCCAAAAGTAAATATGCAATACAAGGTGATCTTCTGAGTAAATGCTTCGTAGTCCCAAAATAAATATGCAGTACAGGGGGATCTCCCGAGTAAATGCCTCGTAGTCCCAAAGTAAATATGCAATATAGGGGGATCTCCAGAGGAACCGCCTCGTAGTCCCAAAGTAAATATGCAGCAGATAACCGAAGGAACAATGAAGTTATGGCAAGAAAACTTACAGTTAAAGTTTCAATTTAAATCAAGGACAGCAGGTAATTCAACTACGCATGTTGTACAAATTTGCAAGTAAGGGTTAAGGCACGTAGACATGCGATACTAGGCTAAACATGATCACTACATATGTCAAGGTAATGCAATTAAGGAATTTAAAAGAAGACAACTCAACAAGAACCGAAATGTCCCCAATTAGCATGTGTACACACTCGTCACCTCACGTACAGGGCGCTCACATATTACAAAGTGTTACGACAGTACCATATCCTAAGGGGATTTCCCCACACAAAGTTAGACAAGTCACTTACCTCAAATCTCGCTCAATCAATCGATAAGGATGCCTTTCCCTCGATTTTCCGACTCCAAATAGCCCAAATCTATCCAAAAGTAATTACATATCATGAATACAACTACAAGAAACTAATTTAAATAATAAATCTACGACGTTAGCAAATAATCAAAAATTCAGCCCAGAAAGTCGACCCGGGCCCAAGTCTCGGAATCGGTCAGAAGTCACAAAATACGAACACCCATTCGATAGCGAGTTCACCCATACCAAAATTACCAAAATCCGACACCACGTCGCCACTCAAAACCTCAAATCAAACTCTTCAATCCCCTAGCCTCAAACTCCCTAATTCCACCTTAAATACTCCCTAACTAGGTGGGAAAATAAATGGGGAAACAAGATTATTGAATAAAAATGTTCACAAGTGGCTTACCTCAAGAAATCCCTCGAAAGTGCTCTCAAACATCGTGCTAGACCGAGTTCAAAATGTCCAAAATGAAGAATGAAATAAACCCTCGGAATTGCCCCTTTTTTGCCCAACGAAATCGCTTCTACGAGTCCACAGCCGCATTTGCGGCTCCGTACCTGTAGAATTTCCATCGCAGGTGCGGTCGCAGGCACGTCCGCTTCTACTGACCCAAACGCGCATCTGTGCATATGCTTCTACGGACAATGAGCGCTTCTGCGCACCTGCTCCCGTGGACCAAGTCCGCTTTTGCGACCGACATGCCTCCCATGCCTTTCCACTTCTGCGCTCATTCCTCCGTATGAGCGACTCCGCTTGTGCGGTCTTCACGTCGCATCTGCGACCACTGGCCAAGTCCCCCATCCCCACATCTGCACCCAAGTGCTCACTTCTGCGGGCTCGCACCTGCGGTCAATCTTGCGCAGGTGCGCTTACACCAGAACTGGTGCCTTCAGCCATTCCTCAAGTCTAAATTTGATCTGTTAACCTTCAGGAATCCACTTGAGGCCCTCGAGACCTCAACCAAACTTACCAACAAGTCCTTAAACATCATACAGACTTAGTCGAGCCTTTAAATCACTTCAAACAGCGCTAAAAATATGAATTGCACATCGATTCAAGCCTAATGAACTCCAAAGTTTCAAACTTCAACATCCGACGCTGAAACTTGTGAAATCAAGTCCGATTGACACTCAAATTTTGCACACAAGTCATAATTGACATTACAGATCTACTCCAACTTCCGGAATCGAAATCCGACCCTGATATAAAAAAGTCCACTCCCGGTCATACTCTTCAAAAATCCTCCCATTTCCAAATTTCACCAATTGACGCTTTAATGACCTACGGACCTCCAATTCGACATCCGAACATGCTCCTAAGACCAAAATCACCCTACTGAGCTATTGGAACTGTCAGAACTCTATTTCGGAGTCGTCTTCATACAGTTCGAACTACGATCAAAATCCTACGACTTAAACTCCCCTTTTAAGGATTAAGTATCCCATTTCACTCCGAAACAAAAGACAAATCCTCTCGGCAAGTCACAAAACCCAAAAACGAAATAGAGGAAGTAATAAATAGGGGTTCAGGGCTAATTCTCTCAAAATGACCGGTCGGGTCGTTACATTCTCCCCCTCTTAAAATGAACGTTCATCCTCGAATGAGTATAGAGACATACCTTAAGTGGTGAAAAGATGAGGATAACTGCTGCGCATATTATGCTCGGTCTCCCAAGTCTCCTCCTCGACCGGATGACCCATCCACTGAACATTCACTGAAGCAATGTTCTTTGGCCTCAACTTTCTGACCTGCCTATCCAAAATGGCCACTGGCTCCTCAACATAAGATAGGTCCTTGTCCAACTGGACTAAGCTAAAGTCTAACACATGAGACAGATCGCGGTGATACTTTCGGAGCATGGAAACATGGAACACTAGATGAACTGCAGAAAGACTGGGTCGTAGTGCAAGTCTATAAGCCACCTCTACAACCCTCTCAAGGATCTCAAAAGACCCGATATACCTAGGGCTTAACTTGCCCTTCTTTTTGAACCTCATAACACCCTTCTTGGGCGAACCCCAGAGCAAAACCCGCTCCCCAACCATGAATGCAACGTCACGAACCTTCCGATCCACATAACTCTTCTCCCTGGACTGGGCTGTATGAAGTCAATCCTGAATCAATTTAACTTTCTCCAAGGCATCCGGAACCATGTATGTACCCAATAGCCTAGCCTCGCTCGGCTCGAACCAACCCACTGGAGACCGACACTGTCTACCAAACAAAGCCTCATACGGCGCCATCTGAATGCTCGACTGATAACTGTTGTTGTAGGCAAACTCTGCAAGTGGAAAGAACTAATCCCAAGCACCCCCAAAATCAATCACACACGCACGAAGCATATCCTCTAATATCTGAATAGTGCGCTCGGACCGTCTGTACGTATGATGGTGAAATATTGTATTCAACTCCACACGTGTACCCAACTCATGCTGTACGACTCTACAGAACCATGATGTAAATAGCATACCCCGGTCAGAGATGATAGATAACGGTACGCCATGAAGCCTGACAATTTTGCGGATGTAAACCTGAGCCAGCTGCTCCGAAGAGTAAGTAGTAACCACATGAATGAAATGAGCTGACTTGGTCAATCTATACACAATCATCCAAACTGCATCGAACTTCCTCTAAGTCCGTGGGAGCTCAACAACAAAATCCATAGTGATCCGCTCCCATTTCCACTCTGGAATCTCTATCTTCTGAAGCAATCCACCTGGTCGCTGATTCTCATACTTCACTTGCTGACAAAATAGGCAACGAGCTACATATTCCATTATGTACTTCTTCATTCGCCTCCACCAATAGTGTTGTCTCAAATCCTGATACATCTTCGCGATACCTGGGTGAATGGAGTACCACGAACTGTGAGCCTCCTGGAGAATCAACTCACACAAAACATCTACATTAGGCACACATAGCCTGCCATGCATCCATAATACACCGTCATCTCAAATAGTGACTTCCTTGGCATCACCGTCCTAAACCGTGTCCTTACGGACAAGTAGATGGGGGTCATCACACTGACGCTCCCTAATACGATCATAAAGAAAAGACTGAGAAACCACACAAGCCAGAACTCTGCTTGGCTGGGAAATATCCAATCTGACTAACTGGATGGCCAAGGCCTGAACATCCAAGGCTAAAGGCCTCTCTATTACTGGTAGATATACCAAACTGCCCAAACTCTCCGCTTTGCTACTGAAGGCATCAGCCACCATATTGGCCTTCCCGGGATGATAGATAATGGTGATGTCATAATCCTTAAGCAACTCCAACCACCTCGGCTGCCGCAAGTTAAGATCCTTCTGTTTAAACAGATGTTGAAGACTCCGGTGATCGGGGAAAATCTCACAAGGAACACCATACAAATAATGTCGCCAGATCTTCAAGGCATGAACAATAGTTGCTAACTCAAGGTTGTGGATAGGATAATTCTTCTCATGCACCTTCAACTGACTAGATGCGTAGAAAATCATCCTACAGTCAACACCGCGTCGAGACCAATGCTCGACGCATCACAATACACCATGTAGGACCCCGATCCGATAGGCAACACTAACATTGGGGCTGTAGTCAAAGCATTCTTGAGCTTTTGAAAGCTCTCCACACACTCCTCGGTCCACCTGAACGGAGCACCCTTCTGGGTCAATCTGGTCATAGGTGATTCAATAGACGAGAATCCCTCTGCAAATCAAGTGTAATAACCCGCCATGCCAAGAATAATCCGGATCTCTGTAGCTGAGGATGGTCTGGGCCAACTCTGCACCGCTTCAATCTTCTTCAGGTCTACCTTGATCCCCTCACTCGATACTACATGACACAAAAATGCCACAGAATTTAGCCAGAATTCACACTTCAAAAATATTGCATACAACTTCTTTTCTCTCAAGGTCTGAAGCACAATCCTCAGGTGCTGCTTATGATCCTCCCGACTCTGGGAGTACACCAGAATGTCGTCAACAAACACAATGTTGAAGGAGTAAAGATAGGGCTGAAATACACTGTTCATCAAGTGCATGAATGCTGCTGGGGCATTGGTCAGCCCAAAAGACATCACAAGAAACTCGTAATGACCATACCGAGTCCTAAA
>AWOL01S0102067.1:0-18887 GCA_000715115.1 Nicotiana otophora
TCCAAGACGTGAGTAAGGATTGATTAACAAAATGCTTAGGGATTCCCTCTCTCTCTAGAGCACTTTCCTCTCCTAAAATAGCAATTGGAACCCTCTAAAATAACCCCGAAGGTCTTTTTATAAAAATAGGATCGGGTGAAATTTTCCCAAGCTTAAACTTCCGAAGCCGGGTCTGCGGCTGCAGACAGGACCNCAATATTTCAGAAATCCTAGCAACTTTGATCTATTTAGAGACATAATAAAATTGAACCATAATTATGAAGATATTCGTAGTTTCAGCTCGTTTAAGCATTATATCAAACACTAGGTGTGCATTATGATTTCAAGGTTCTTCTATGGTGAATTCCTTCATCCCACAACCCATTGTTTACCTATTTGAGCTCAACAACCTTCCCACAAACCTTGTTGGTACATGCATGCATAAATAACACTCTCATACTCAAGAATCATACTCACTATTACCCATCTTCTACCCCAAATTTGAAATTAAAGACTAGGGTATGGAACTTTATCTCTTGGATGAAGACCTTATGAGTTTTCCTTGTGAATTCTCCAAGACGTGAGTAAGGATTGATTAACAAAATGCTTAGGGATTCCCTCTCTCTCTAGAGCACGTTCCTCTCCTAAAATAGCAATTGGAACCCTCTAAAATAACCCCGAAGGTCTTTTTATAAAAATTGGATCGGGTGAAATTTTCCCAAGCTTAAACTTCCGAAGCCGGGTCTGCGGCTGCAGACAGGACCGCAAAACAAGTATGCAGTTAGCAAATAGGGCCGCAAAAATGGTCCCAACAAATGGGTAGGCCCGGTCAGGTCTGCGGCCGTTATGAAGACCGCAGAACGGTTATGCGGTCGCATAACGCGCCGCAAAATCTCCCTCCGAAAATCTTCATGCTGGTTCAACGATGGATTGTGCGACCCATAAAATGATTATGTGGCCGCATACTTGACCGTAAAATGATCTTCAAAAATTGGCTCAAGTTCTGTTGCACTCTGCGGCCAATCTGCGGTGCGCGAAGAGGTTCTACAATTGCATAGTTGACCGTATAAACACCATGTTCTGAAAAATTTATCCTTCAACTCCCCGAATTACTGTACAACCCAAAAAGTCCATAACATGGCTAGCTCGATCGCCGTGAAGAATTTCTACAATCCTCAAACACATTAGCCTACCTCAGTACTACAAAATCCCGGGTTCTAGAAAACGTTTACGAGGCCTTACACGTGATGCACAAGGCCTGAAATGCACTTTGCTCTTTGCGATCATGGCCTAGACCTCTATTGTTGCACCCTACTTTGCACTAGTCAAAGCAGGATTCAACTTGTGATTTATCTGTTGTTGATGAAAGAAAGTTGCCACCTAATATTTAAAGGTATACTAGGGTACCTATTTAATTACTAAAGGTTATATTCTTTATTGGTGTGCTAACCGGTGAGATTATGGGTAAGGGTTCTTGTTCTTTTAAGAGGAAGGTATTAGACACCTCTTAGAATCTAACTGAGGTAGCTCCATAGGACTTAGACGGGATTTAGGACTCTTTGTTTGTACTAAGCTTTAACTAGTATTCAAAAGAGTTCAGCTTACCATATATTAGGACATAATATCTATAAGGGAAGAGTATAATTTAAAGTGGATGAGTTTTAAAGAAGAGTTTTTAGGAAAGTGATGTTAGTATGTGTATACTTGAAAAGAACTTTGAAGGATGGAATGTTTGTATAAAAAGTGTGAGAGGGAAGCTATGTTAAAGCACATTGTTTCCTAAATCATGGAAGTTCATATTACCTTAATGTGGTGAAAGTGTTAAGAAAATGATCCTGAGATATACCTTGGTTTTAAATAGAAGATTGTTTGAAAGCATTTGTTTTTGGGGCAGCAACACTTCGGTCCTTTTCGAAATAGTTGATTTCCCTTTTGGAAGATTAAAATCGTGCCAGTTCTGATTTCTCCTTTTTGAAAGAGGGACTGCTGCCTTTGGGCTTCAAAAATCTTTAGGAGAAGAGTAAGCGGAGCATAATAAGTTGATAACAGTTCATGACTAGCGAAGGTAGGACTGGTTGCTAACTAATGCTTCTTTTAATCCTAGATTATTTAAGGCTAGCCTAAGTTATTTTAGGTGAGTTAAAAGATAAAATAAAGCATTAAATCCAATATGTAATTGTCATATACATATGGGATAAACAACATGAAAACAGGTTGGGGTCTCAAAAGGAAGGCCCCGCAATAACAGGGACGAGCGATGGCAGACTGTTAGACCATAGTAGGGCTGGACCATAGAGAAGGTCATCAGAATGAAAACACTATATACATAATCATATATGAAATTTGTAAGGAAGTAAATAAAGTAAAGATCACTGGCAGTATCTAAATACAAAGAAAAGTCATACTAATGTGGAGGTTACGCCTAGCAAATGATCTATATTGAAAACCTTTCGTTTTTATTAGACACCAAACCCAAATAGAGTAATAAGTGTCAATGAATTAAAAGCTAAGGAGAGAATTCTACCCAAGGCCGATACCTCCTTTGAATCCCCCGACACTTCAAAGTTCCCAAGGGTCTTAAGGCCCAGGGCAATACTTGTGTCGGGGAGAGCATCCCAACCTAGAGTTAAACTCTACGCCCAAATACCTTTAACCACTAACTAGTAACACTTTCCTATAAGTTTGAATGCCAACGAGGCCCTTTTTAATTCAAACCAACCACTATGACACTTTCTACCACAGAAGCATACTTTTCCTTAGAAGAATAACACAGGAAAAACATATAAAAAACAATCACCATTTCCTATAACAATACTTTCAGCTTTGTGTGATTGATTAACATACTAGATAGACATGAGGCTCTAATTCCACATATACCAATAGGCAGGAACATCATACTATTTTTCTAAAGAAACATACAATTGGAATCACACATCTCAGAGATAGATAAATAACACATAGTTTATAGTTGCAACAACTTTGGGATATAGATACTAATGCCTCTACATTGATTACAGATTAGTTTGATACCAGACACTATCATGAGTATGCACCTAGGTTAATAACATTTCTTGAATCCCTTGGGATCCTTAGTACAGATTATGACAATGACACAAGCAAGTTATTTCCCTCAGCCACTAACAATAAATGGTTCTCCTATACCGGATTCAATCCAGAATGGCAAGGAAAAGGAAGGACTGAGTATAATTTCAAAACAGTGTTCAAAATATGTAATCATGATGGATAAACAAAGGTTCATACCAAACTCCCACTCTTACATAAATTAAAATCAATATTATATCCTCACAAGACAAGATGAGTCTCAAACATTACATAATCAGGTTATCAGTATCATTATGAGTCTAAGAATAGGATAAATATCATACTAAATAGACTTAAATCATATGTACAGATCGGGTTGACTAGTTAAACATGGTGGAATCCTATTTAAATATACAGAAACAATCAACATTCAACCATAATAGGCACAACTACGATCTCACTCACAAGAAATAGACTGATCATAATAGATTCCAAGTAGGACTATTTGCAACTAATAGTTAGACATGGATATGAAACATTCATAAAGAGTAATCTAAGAACACTTAAGGGTTATCAAACATTTATTTGAATAAGGAAAGCATTTTTGAATACTCAGACTTCATAAGCCTTGACCAAATGATGCAGAATCACACTATACACTTTCATATCTGTTCCAGCTAGGATCATCTAACAACAACCCAGGTTTAGAATAACAAAACTCAAAAGAACATGTCATGATAGGCATGAAAACTGCAACAACAACCCTAAATATAGTATGACAAAACTCAAAGAATATGGCATGAAGGACAGAAAAACACTAGCACAGTATAACAAAACTCAGAAGAGTACAACATGATAAACATGAAAACTATAGCAGAACCTAAATACAAAGTAACAGGAAAATAAAACATGATAAACATGAAGACTATAACAAAACAATGTAGGGTAATCTGAAGTCTAGTTAGAGGTGAGAAATCACTAAGGCAAGTTATGTATCTTAATCATGCAGGCTATTTTTTACAGAGATTGAAGTCATGCAACTACTTGACCAATAATAAATACAAGCTTATCACAAATTTTCAATAAGTCATGATGAACCAAAAACAAACAATTATACACTGAAAAAACATTATAAATAAAGAATTTAACAAGAACACAGTAGCATGCTCATGATTTTCGAATGAAACAATTAAAGAGAAAGGATGGAGGTGTACGACTTCTTTTCGGGAAACAAACCAAACAGGATTATAACTTAGCCATATGAGAACCAAAATTTCAAACTCTTGAGCAGTGAAGGAGCTCAAAAACAAAAAGAAACAGAAATTAATGAGAGAAAGAGGGAGAACCTAAGCTTTTGAAATCTTGATAGTTTGATACTAGTATTAGGGTTCTTAGTTCTTATTGGTCTGTTAGGTATTTGAAAGCCCTATTTATAGTGGCCATTAAAACCCTAGCGTTTTGCAGATTCAAAACTCAGTAGTGGAGTGTGACGATTGCCAAGTGATGCAAGCAAGATCGAGCGAAACATTTGTGTAACAGAGGGAAAATCATTAAGGATTTTACCTGAGAGGAGAGAAGTAAGAGACCACTGGTTAGGGCCCTAATACCTAGAGGTCATTGCATTTGACCTCTGGGTGTCGAATATAAAGGTTAAGGACAGCAAGCATCTCAGGCTTGCTTTGATTTGAAAAGACTGACGAAGAAATCTGGCGAATGGAAGTTTCACATTTTAATCTGACTTCTTCGATTAGGGCTTTTGAAATCGGATGATGNGATAGAAAATACTTTCAAAATATTCATTGTAAGTATTTAAGTATAAATAAATTAATTTTAAAAGGGAAGGTCAAAATTGGCTGTCAACAGTTGCCCCTCTTTGACCGGAGGTAATGAAAGAGTTTTCGGGCAAAGAAATTGAACTGAAGCCATTTGTTTCCCGATTTCAGGCATACATTGCAGGGATGACATATGGATTTAAGGAAGATTAGGGATATTACGGATTGTGTGATTTTAGGGAGAGTTGAGGTAGACTTCGAGATGATTTTGGAGAAGTTGGGCCGAATTCTGGCTTTGAATTTCTTACATACCCCGGGCTTAATGAGGATCAGACCTCATGTAGTTCTGGAGAAATGATTTTAAAGAAGTGATACTCGCAGGAATTGACCCAGTATCGTATTATGACGATACAACAACACAGAGGATTGGACACTCACGATAGCTTGAATTTTGCGACTTGACTCGAAGGATTTGAAGATTTGGAGTTCCACTGGTTGTTTTGTGTCTGAGCTTGGATCCTTGGCCAGCTAATGAGTTTGCTGTCCCTCATAGCATTGTAGTTTGGTTTGCTACTTAGAAAGAGTTCCACGTTGCGATATTTGTTCCTGCAAAAAATAAAATACACACATACCCATATATTGCAATGCATAATATATTATGATGTGATGTAAATGATGCAGGAATGATGATGTCTGGCTGCCGGCGAGCCGTTATTCGGGATCGGGATGATGGGATACTTGAACTCGACTCAATTTGTTAGTCGGGCTGTGTACCATTCCGCAACTGTTAGAGCATTGAAAAGTATCTCCGCTTATTGGGAGAGCTTGACTTGTAGAGTGCATCTCCGCTTGTTGGGAGAGTTTTGCACTGATAAAATGTCACCGCTTGTCAGGAGAGCTTGATTTGTGGAGTGGGTCTTCGCTTGTTGGGAGAGCTTTGCACTAACATGTAAAANCAGAGGAAAAGTTCAGCGAGAATCACGGCTAGGGAAGGCAAATGAGATGAATCTCTAGGTGATTTGTGACCTTGCACACATTTGTGCAAGGTTTGTTTGATTGATTAGGTATGTGAGTTGAGAGAGATTAGAGAGGAAGGGGAAAGGTGGAGGTCGAGTCATTGGGGAAATGATTTAGGGTTTTTGATAGTTGAGGTTGGTCTTTAGGTTTAGTGCCAGGGGGGATGGGATCTGGGCCGATGGATTTACTGATCAACGATCCTGATAATTTGGGCATTAAAGAATTAAAATGTGATTAAGTGACGGCTGTTGGACTGTTGGATTTGGACGGCAAGATGAGATCTTTGGGGCGGGTGTTTAAAAATCAAAAGAAATTTGGAGATTAAATGTGAGCTGTTGATCAGATGGACCAATGGTTCAGATGCATGTGTGTTTGTTTTGGGAGTGATAAGGGAGGGTGACGTCGCAAGCTCTGATTGGTTTAGGGAATTGGACACAAATCGCCACAGTGGATTAGAGGGTCTTTTGGACTGGGTGTTTTTTCGGGGTAGGCTTGTCATTTGGGACAAAATGAATTTAACAAATGGCCATCTTGTGTTTAATTAGAGATTCGCAATTGTAGCCTTATTTCCTTTTACCCCTTTAAAATTAATTTAATTAAACATAATACATTTCCAATAAAATATATTAAAAATTATAATAATCAAATATACTAGTAATCATTATAATGGTGTATTTGAGAAGTAATTCGTAAATTAATTATAAAGCCTAAATGGTGTATTTTGAAAATATTTTAATAGTAGTATATTTGTAATTACATAACACTATCGTTAGGTTATTAATTTCAAAACTAATACTTTAAAAAATAGGTATTTATTAATAGAAAATACTTTCAAAATATTCATTGTAAGTATTTAAGTATAAATAAATTAATTTTAAAAGGGAAGGTCAAAATTGGCTGTCAACAGTTGCCCCTCTTTGACCGGAGGTAATGAAAGAGTTTTCGGGCAAAGAAATTGAACTGAAGCCATTTGTTTCCCGATTTCAGGCATACATTGCAGGGATGACATATGGATTTAAGGAAGATTAGGGATATTACGGATTGTGTGATTTTAGGGAGAGTTGAGGTAGACTTCGAGATGATTTTGGAGAAGTTGGGCCGAATTCTGGCTTTGAATTTCTTACATACCCCGGGCTTAATGAGGATCAGACCTCATGTAGTTCTGGAGAAATGATTTTAAAGAAGTGATACTCGCAGGAATTGACCCAGTATCGTATTATGACGATACAACAACACAGAGGATTGGACACTCACGATAGCTTGAATTTTGCGACTTGACTCGAAGGATTTGAAGATTTGGAGTTCCACTGGTTGTTTTGTGTCTGAGCTTGGATCCTTGGCCAGCTAATGAGTTTGCTGTCCCTCATAGCATTGTAGTTTGGTTTGCTACTTAGAAAGAGTTCCACGTTGCGATATTTGTTCCTGCAAAAAATAAAATACACACATACCCATATATTGCAATGCATAATATATTATGATGTGATGTAAATGATGCAGGAATGATGATGTCTGGCTGCCGGCGAGCCGTTATTCGGGATCGGGATGATGGGATACTTGAACTCGACTCAATTTGTTAGTCGGGCTGTGTACCATTCCGCAACTGTTAGAGCATTGAAAAGTATCTCCGCTTATTGGGAGAGCTTGACTTGTAGAGTGCATCTCCGCTTGTTGGGAGAGTTTTGCACTGATAAAATGTCACCGCTTGTCAGGAGAGCTTGATTTGTGGAGTGGGTCTTCGCTTGTTGGGAGAGCTTTGCACTAACATGTAAAATAATCTCCTTTTGGGAGTGATTGACTCAAATCGAAGTCATGCCTGAAACTGCATGAGAAAAACATCAAAACATTCAAGGTAAGAGTAAAAGAAAGAAAAGCATGCCCAAGAGATACTGTTGACTGCGAAGCTAAGTTGCGGCCATCGATTGGTAGAACGTTTGTGATGAGGTATGCGACTGTCTATTCTGGCCTCCATTGCGATGGAGCGGCGGTGTGGATTGTTCGGTTGAGAGAGTGAACAGTTTGCTATATACAAGGCTTCGATTGGTGAAGCCGGCATTTTATTTGTACAGGGCGCTCCGATCGATTGAGCTGACGGTTTCCTATATACAGGACTTCAATTGGTAAAGCGTACGACTCATCTTGTATATGGTGCTCCGATTGGTTGATCAGGTGGTGTACTATATACAGGGCGTCAATTGGTGAAGCCAGTGGTTCATTGTGTACAAGGTACTCCGGTTGATTGAGCAAATGATTTTCTATGTATAGTATGCCTTTTCCGCGTCAGCGGTCTGACTCCGAGGTACCTACAAGGGATTCAAGGATTAGCTTTGGTTGTACTAGAAAAAATCAAGTAATGGAGTAAAGGAGATAATCATGGGAAAGTGGCAAATCTATCATTTTCCTAGTGTGGTCTCAATGTTTCCTTGCTGCCTATTGATCCTGCACTCAAGACAAGTGTTGTTGTTGCGTTGAAAAGATTTGTTTCAAGACAAGTGTTGTTGTTACAGATTATGACATGTTGCGAAAAGTTCTCCACACACGAGCATCTCTTCTTGAAAACTCTGTTCCGTTGATGTCGATCCTTCGCGATGCTTGACAACGTGGCTGCATGCCGTTGCGACTACGTACTAATTCAAACTAATGTATTACAAAGTTTTTTCCTAAGGTTATCAGTGAAGTCTTTCAGTTTTCCTATGTATACAGAATGAAATCAGGTCTGAACGTAGTTCGTGGATGATGATAAATATAAAGAAGATGATTGTGCCTGACTCAGGCAGCCTACATATCCAGATGGAATCAGGTCAAGACGTAGTTCGATTACAATAAATGCAAAAATGATGTGATTAAGAATGGAGTTGCTGAGTCAGACTCAGACTGCCTACGCATCCAAATGGAATCAGGCCAGAACATTGTTCAATTACAAAAGAAGACTGAATTCGATGAGGATTGCCTACGTATTCATTTTTGAGGACATCAAGTCAGCATAGTTCCAGAGCAACATACAAAAGGGAAAGGAAAGCGAGAAATCGAACCCTACGTGGGTTGCCTACGTATCCCCCCATGGGAATGTAGGTTGAACGAAGTTCTGTTGCAGCAAAAACCTAACTCTATTTATCTTCAAACATAGTATCTCTTGATTGCATCTGAGTTTTTGGGCTTCATGGTTATTCTTCCTTCAATTTCTACCAAGATTAGAGGTCCACCTTACAATACTTCGTGAACCACATAGGGACCTTGCCAATTTGGTGCGAACTTGCCTTTGGCTTCCTCCTGGTGTGGAAAGATCCTCTTCTGGACCAACTACCCCAGTATGAACTGGCGAGGCTTCACCCTTCTGTTAAATGCATTGGCCATCCTGTTATGATATAGCTGACCATGGTATACTGCATCCATTCTCTTTTTGTCGATGAGCATGAGTTTTTCCTGTCTTACCCGTATCCATTCTGTATCGTCCAACTTGGCCTCTTGAATGACCCTTAGAGATGGTATCTACCTCTACGAGTATCACAACTTCAGTGCCGTATATAACATGCATGACATTGCCCCAATGGATATTCTCATGGTGGTCCGATAACACAATAAGGCAAAGGATAGTTTGGCTTGCCATTTCCTGTGATTGTCTACTATTATTCGTATAATCCTCATGATATTCTTGTTGGCTGCCTCGACTGCCCCATTCTTTTGTGGTCTGTAGGCTGGGGAGTTGTGGTGGAAAATCCTGAACTTCTCATAGATTTCTCTCATGAGGCCACTATTGAGGTTAGCGGCATTGTCACCGATGATCGATTATGGTATCCCAAATCTGCAGACGATGTTGTTCTGGACGAAATTTGCTACTACGGTCTTTGTGACGCCCTTGTAGGTAGATGCTTCGACCTATTTAGTGGAGTAGTCAATGGCCACCAGAATGAAGCGGTGTCCATTTGATGCAGCGGGCTCTATAGGTCCAATCACGTCCATGATCTAAGAGGCGAATGGCTAAGGTGAACCCATCACATTTAACTCATTGGGCAGAAGTCGGATTAAGTCCCCGTGAACCTGGCACTGCTGACATTTTTGTACGCAGCGGATATTAGCACTTTCCATAGTAATCCAAAAGTATCTAGCTCTCAAGATCTTCTTGGATAATGTGAACCCGTTCATATGGGGTCCACATTTTCCTCTATGTATCTCTTTATAATCTGGGTCGTTGTGCTCGCCGGTTTCGTTACATATCACAATCGTGGAACACGGGTTTTTATCGTTTTGATTACTGAAAAGAAAAACTAAGTATAAATGAAGCGGTACATTAAGTTGCAATATTTTAAGAAAATGATTCTTTTTCATTTCATCAAAATAGGAATGTCTGAGCGTTCAAGTAGAGGCAAATGACAAAAAGGTAAAGACACAGTGCATTCCTCAATTTGTGTTTTAGCAACTATACCACTAGGTTGTGTGCGTAGCGATATATATATAACAATCTCAAGAGTACAATGATTACAAATATTCGCAGAAAAGAAAATTCAACGAAACTATGTTATTGTTAATAAACAAGTAGATCCTATTTATTACAAAATATGATGTTGTCAACTCTCCACATCGGTTGATGTCTTTATCCACTATCCCTGTGCAAAACCTCAAAGTAGCACCTTTAATAATCTTAACAGGAGCCATGTTTTGCTTTCCAATGGACAAGGCAATTGTGAACATCCATGCCATACCAACACAATTAGAAGATGACCAGAATTGTTCGACTTGCAGGTTTATGTTATTTGTACGTGTCCTACGCGTAGAATCACCTAGCTGGAGACAAGCTGCATTGTGTGTGAATAAGTAGACCCCCAAATTTGGCTTCAACATAAAAGACAGTTGATGTATCAGCAACAGTATAGCAGCATAAGTAGCCAATGTAGAACTTGATCCTGTTTTGTGAAGGAAAAATGTATTGTTTGTTGGAAAACATGGCAGTACTGCTTTCCATAGGTCATGGCAAATGTGAATCTCTAAGCAACACCACAACTAAAATTGACCAAGAATCCATGTAGTTTTCCACTCCACGAACAATGTCAGTATCTAATGAAGTCCAACCCATTAACATGTATAATGAGAGTATCCAAATAGATGTATTGAAAGGTATTATATTTGGAAATATAATGCACATGTTCGCAATGCCATAACACCTCCAGATTAGACATTTATACATGTTAATACCACTGACTAATGCCATGACATTACAAAGCATACTAATCTGAAACATTACACCTTCCAGTATCATTAAGTAACAACTTTGATCATATATAAAATATTGTCGCAATGGGATGCCGTATTCAATAAACATATTGCTCTAATAGGTATCTAGTTATACCTGCCAGTAGTTAACTATACATATATACACGAAGCACATGGGGGAAAAATGTTTGACTGTATTACGTAACAGAAGCTGCCAGTAGTAGACTATACACCATTCGAGGCAACTATGCATACTGCCATTACATTGCCAGATTGGGCATGAAAACATGCCAATACCACTGGCTAATGTCCTCGCAATAGACATAAATAGACAATCACCTATCAATTCTAGGAATATAATGGGATCCTAGCTATTGGAATGTTAAAACATATGGTAAGTAACACATAACCAAAAGCCAATCCTAACTACATATTGAGACTTATGTTTATACATTACAATATTTATAAACCTTTTTAAGTGATGTTTCCACATCCTGCTTGTATGTTAACCTCCAAACAACATTAAAGCACCTCCAGAATGAGAATTACACCATGCTAATACCACTGGGAAATACTCTAACAATGTACAAACTCTAAGTATATCAATGTACCACGAAAGAAAGTGCAATAACAAACCTAGTATCACCATCAATCTGATGCTCTTCTTTAGGCAATCCTAACCCGAAACCCTTATGTGACATCCTTCAATGAAATTCAATCGGCCCGATCTACAAAGCCAAATAAATTTCTCCGATGACATCCTTCTGTGAACCATCAAAAGCCCTTTCCCTTATGTGACTTTCCTTGACTTCCCCCAAATGGATTCCCAACTCCTGCAGGGTAGAGAGCGGACAAATGTTGACTCCTGACCCTCCATCGACCAGCACTCGGGACACCATTTTATCCCCACATTTGATAGTGATATGAAGGGCTTTGCTGTGACTTACGCCTTAGACAGGAAGTTCGTCTCTTCTAAAAGGGATCATATGTGATTCGACCATTTTCCCAATTATCGCGGCCAGTGCCACACTGGTGGTGTTTCTTGATACACTTACCCTACTTAGTACTTTCAATAGGGCATCCTTATGACTGTCGGAGCTCATCAGCAAGTCCATGATTGATATATGTGCTGGAGTTTTCTTCAGCTGTTCCTCCGCGGAGTACTCTTTGGTTGATGCTCTCTTCCAGAATTTGGCGGCTTCTGGGTTCGTTATGTTCCTTCTTTGAATCTGCTCTCTTCCCAAGTTCCCTCGATTTTTATCATCACAAGCGTAACATCTCCAAGACATAGTCATACCATGGGCTATGGAAGAGTCTATCATCTTGGCCTTCCCCTTCCATCGGTACGTCCACGGGACAGTTTTGTATTCCTGACTCTCTTCGTCCCCTGTAGAAACGACAGGTCGTCGCTGATAAGTCTGAACTATCACTGTAGGTCTCACTTGTACCGTGATCATTAGAGCCCATTGAGGTGGGATCCTTGCGGCATCTATATTTTTTATTGTGACAATCGTTCCCTTCAGATCATATTCTTCATCCAATATGATCATGTTGACCCCCTGGTTTCAGTGATTTGGTAGCGGATTGCAATTCACATTGGGCAGAGCCGGAGTGCACGGAATGGTTCTGCTCTTGATCAGTGTTTTAATATCCCTTTTTAGCTTATAACATTCTTAAGTATCATGCCCGGGAATGCTGGAATGGTACATACACCTTTTAGTTGCATCAAAATACTTGGAAGGATACCTAGGGACCCTTCCTTCCACTAGATGTATCAATCTTGCTCTTCTCAATCTCTCAAATATTTGGGCTAGAGGCTCAACAATCGAGGCATAACTCTTTGGACCCCTCTCTTCAAAGTTGGGACGAGGGCGTGGTGCATAAGTGGGTTGGTTTTGATGGGTAGTGGTTTGAAAAGGAGCATATGATCGTTGTGGGTTCAGATTGTTGTGAGCTCAAGGTGGCTTGCATTGAGGTTAGGGGTGGTAATATAGCTGGGTGTTATAGACTGGAGCGTAAGCGGGTGCTGATGAATGGTTTTTTGGGGGAAAAGAACTGTTTCCGTGATTTGGGTTGGGTTGATAATAAGGGACGACTGTTGAGACCTCCTCTTTCTTCTTCTTTCCACTACCAATTGATCCTGATTGGATTGCCTTGCTAGCCACTTGCAGTGCTCCCATGGATTGTACTTTACTAGATTGTATACCTTCTTGTAGGAAATCTCCAATCTTGACCAGCTCGGAGAATTTCTATCACATCATTTTTTTGAAGTATATCCCTTCATGGGCTCTGATGAAATATTTGGTTAATTCAGTGTCGTCCAGCGAAGGTTGTGCCCTCGCGACCTCTGACCTGCACTGACGTGGATATTATTTGAATGACTCAGATGGCTTTTTCTGCAGGTTCATCTGTACGAACCTATCAGGAGTGATCTCCAGTTTTGCGAATCTTATTGAGTATACCAGGTGAGTTCTTCTCCCGTCAGGCTCCTTATGAATAACTTCATTCTTAGCATCTCGTTCCTCCCCACTCCGACTAATTAGTCATAATATTCCCTCCAATGTGTGTGGGGATTATCCGTCCTGTCGAAGATATCTAACTTTGGAGGCTTATACCCCGCTGGCATATCCATATCCGGATGGATACTATCACGCCCCAAACTCGGGTAGCGCGACCAGTGCTCTACCGAGAGAACCCGGCCGAGCAAGCCTGTTAGAATTCCTTCTACCCAAACTCACCCATGAATAAAGAGGAGATGTACTCCATTAATCAAACTTTGAAAAGAGCTTACTAACAACTTCCTTTTCAATCCCATTAGCAGCTTCATTCATAATTTTCAAAATATTACGAGTTTATAGAATTAATGAAAACATGATTTCCAAATACCAACATTTCTAGTTCAATTCCCAGCATCAACCACAGCCCACAATCTGTCTATAGAGCCTCTAAGCACAATAGAAGAGTAATATAGAAATGCCGACAACAAGGCCCCGGCTATACCTCAAAACACAATACATGAGAAACAAAAGTTACATGACCCCGAAATGAAGTGGGGCTCACCAAATCAACTTAAAATAGTGTACTGCTATCACTGATCAATGCCGTCTGCTGTAGAACTACCTACATTCATTAAAGATGCAGCGCCCCCGGTAAAAGGGACATTAGTACTGTCGAATATTACTAGTATGTATAACTAAAAGTCCTCTTTCATAATAGAATACCCATATAAGAAAAGGCAACACATAGAACAGCAAGTCACAATCAACAATATCCAAATGTCCAGTTAAAACATAATAATTTTTAAAATACAAACTTCATATATAATTTTTTGTTGGGAGATCATTAGCACCGATATACCACCGTCTTTGTTAGTACGGAGTCCGATCACGCCTGATCGGCTAGGCCATTTCTCCACGAACAATGTGGTTTGACGTGTTGCGAAAGTAAGTTGTTACCAAGAGTAGTACCACTATGTGCGCAACATGGCGTCCGATCTCTACCCGATCAGATAGGCCGCCTTCCCACATATGCCGTGTGGGTTGACTTTTTCAATCCACAATTGTTACCAGTTTCATCCCAATTAAGAGGAATAATATCACAATTTCTCCAATATTTCAATTTCGTCACAAATAAGGGGAATAATCACAATCCACCCCTACACCGGCACGTGTAGTTTCAAGTGTGGGCCTTATGACCCACCCTTCCTCGTTTTTGCTAATGATTCTCCTAAAAACATTTTTGATTTTATTTTCACACAGAGGTAACATAAATACAATTGTACTCACCTCAATATCTTTTACATTGTATAAATTCTCATTAGTATTTTCAGTCACTTACAATAACAATATTTTCTTGGCTCATTTGGCCATTCACAAGATTCTTTATTCTTGGCACGGTGGCCGTATTTCATATTCCATACTTTCAACTCTTCCAATTTCAAAGATCACCATCAAATATCAACATATAGAATATTTCAGCAATCATATACCTCAAATTTATTAGTAATGGAAACTTTAAACACAAAAAGTTTCTTCCCAAATAATGGGGCATACCGACCAACAATACAAGCACACGTCAAAATCATAAACAATCAATACACTATTTATTCTTGCAATACTCTTTCTCATAAATGACAATATATAATTTCAACACCTGAGTATGTAAGAACTCGAATCACACTGGATATATTTATAAAGCAAAGCATTAGTTAAAGCAGCCACTTATGGGCATGGATTGAGTACAAAAGCTTTTAGGCAATTCTATTTTCGAAATCATTTTTAAGCAATTGAATCGAGGCTCATTTCATATTCTTTATCGCATCCTCTCATTTCATTTGCACTACTAGCCACAATCATAACTTAAATTCTTGGCACGTTGGCCACATACTATATACCCAATTCAATTATTTCATTTTCAAGCATCTTTATAGATGATCAACAGTAAGACATTTTCAATCAAGACTTTAGGTACACATATGAGCAATTTAGAGCCTTAAACATATCGAGCTTTCCCCACATAATTTGGCATACTAGCTTATATTTGAAATACGATTCAAAGCCATAATATTTTAATACGCAACCCATACTTTGAAACTCATGGGAACATTATGAAATTCGATTCTAAGAGAGAAAGTTTAGTCAACATACCTCAATTGAGCTTCCTTACATTCTAAAATATTTCGAAAATCTTAGCAACTTTAATCTATTTTTAAAATATAACAAATTGAATCAAAATTAGGAGGATGATCAAGTTTCTAGCTCATTTGAGAATTTTATCAAATACTAGGTGTGCATTAAAGTTTCAAGGTTCTTTTATGATGGGTTCCATCATCCCAAACCCATTATCTACCATTCTTAGCTCAACTATCTTCGTACACCCTATTATAACACATGCATGCAAGATGGACAACTCCCATGCCCAAACATTATCATACTAATTGCCCAATTCTAGATAAAATTCGAAATTAAGGGTTAGGTGTAGCATGTTACCTTTAGGATGAATACCTTGTGGGTTTTCCATGTTAATCTTCCAAGATTTGAGCAAGCCTTGAGGAATAATTATCCTAGGGTTTCCTCTCTCTCTTTCTAAAACACTCTCACTTCTCTCTGAAACATCAGATTTGGGCCTCAAAAATGGTCCTTACGTCTATTTAACGAAGTAGGGTCAGGTTATAAAAACCAAAAAATGTTACCCCAGAACAGGATCTGTAGTCGCATATGCAACCGTAGAATGGATATGCGGTCCGCATATCGGCTGCACAATTGGCTTCCAGAACTGGGAAATATCTGCCTGGGTTTGCGGTCACTATGCGAACCGCAAACCTGTTCTGTGGTCACATAATGAACTGCAGAACAGTTCTGCGTCGCATAGTCGACTGCAGAACGGCATTGTCGCGCCCCAAACTCGGGGAGCGTGACCGGCGCTCAACCGAGTGAACCCGGCCTAGCAGGCCTGCTAGATACTTTCTACGCCAAACTCACTCATGGAAAAAGAGGTGACATATATTCATTAATTAGACAATAAGGAGATTATGAATACAATACCAAAAGTTTTCTATTAGTTTCTTCATCTTTAATATCTCAAAATACACACCCTTTGTATACGCTAAAGTGGAACAAGTGATTCATTCAAACATAAACATGAATTGTTTGACTTCCCCCAACACCGACATACAACCCACACAATGTCTATAGAGCCTCTAAAAGATATAAAGGAGTACAATGATAGTGCCGGCAATAAGGCTCCAGCTATATCTCCAAACATGATAACAAAATGTACAAAAGATACATGACCCCGTAATGATGTGGGGCTCACCAAGTCTGCTAGGATAAAGGTGTACTGCTATCGTTGGTTAATGCTACCTGCTATGGAACCACCTACATCCATTAAAGATGCAGGGCCCCCGACAAAAGGGATGTTAGTACTGTCGAATAGTACTAGTATGTATAATCAAACACCATTTCAATAGAATGAACAATAATACACGGAAGAAAATCATGATATCAATATAAGCTTCAAACAATACTGAAACATCAAGTAAAGAACCACATAAGTTTTCAAGTCCTTTTTCATGTTTTTTGGTGGGGAGCTCTTTGATTCCATTATACCATTATTCACAATACCACCATACTTTTACACGGAGTCCGATCACGGCCCGATCGGCTAGGCCGCCTCTTTTGAGACATTAACCACAATAACAATTTTCAGCACAATCATCACTATGAGTGCGGCATGGCATCCGACCACGGCTCGATCGGCTAGGCCGTCTCACCCGAGAGATTACCTTTTCTATCAATCATCTCACGTCATACTTTCTTCACATCTATTCAATTCATCAGCACTTATGGCCACAATTATAATATCGTTCTTGGCACTTGGCCAAATTTCATATTTCATGCTCCCCTTTTCATTTTCACACACCATTACCATTATCGGCCACAAGACTCTTCAATGCAAGGCTTTTAGGTACACATGAGAGCAATTAAGAGTCTTAGACATATAGAGATTTTGTTCACATAATTTGGCATGATAACTTTCACTCAAGCATAACTTGAAATCGTAAAAATTATAACACACACATACACACTTTGAATATATACTCAAAAGATAACATAGCATGAATAAATGCATTTGAAACACATATTGAACATGTATCTCTCAACACAAGATTACTCGGGATAACCGATTTCATAATGATCAACTAGGGACTTACATAACTTACATGAACACCATGGAATTCGATTCTAAGAGAGGGGTTTATCCAACATACCTCAATTGAGCTTCCTTAAATTTAAAATGTTTCGGAGTTATTAGCAACTTCAATCTATTTTAGAAATATAACATGTGGAACCAAAATTAGGAAGACGATCATGATTCTAGCTCATTTGAGTATATTATCAAGCACTAGGTGTGCATTAAGGTTTTTAAGGCCCTTTTACGAAATATTCCATCATCCCTCAACCCATTATCTACCATTTTTTAGCTCACAACTTTCCTACATTATTTCATAACACATGCATGCAAGATAACAACTCCCACACCCAAAAATTGCCTTGCTAATTGCTCCCCTTTTAGTAGATTTTCGAAATTAAGAGCAAGGACATAGATTCTTACCTTTAGGATGAGGACTTTCTTTATAATCTTTAATGATTGAGCAAGAATTGATGGATAATAGGTTAAAAGTTACTCCCCACTCTAAGCACTCTTTCTCACTCTAAAGTATCAGAAATATTGCTCAAAATGGACTATCACATCTGTTTTAACGAAATAGAGTCCGGTTTAAAAACCCAAAAATGAAGCCCCGAGGCAGGATCTGCGGTCGCATATGCGACCACAGAATGGATATGTGGTCCGCATATCGGCCGCAAAATTGGGTGCCAAAAAACTGGAAAACTTTGTCTGGGTCTGCAGTCGTTATGAGGCATGCAGACCTATTCTGCGGTCACATAATGCACCGCAGAATCTCCCTCCGCAACAATATCAAAGCTGGATATGCGATCAGAGTGCGGCTCGTAAAATAGTTTTGCGGTCGCATAATGGGCCGCAAAATTTCCATAAAAAATAGCCTAGAAGACTGTCTCACTCTGCGGCCATTCTGTGTCTCGCAGAGTGATTATGCGGCAGCATAATGGGCCACAGAAATGACTATTTCTGCCTAATATTTTCCTTCAACTCCCCAGTGCACTGTTAAATTTTTAACCTCTATGCCTACCCCGACATCACGAAACCCCGATTTTTAGGAAACAATTCACAGGGCCTTACATGCATCCAAAATAACCCCCTTCGTGTTTCACTCTACGGCCATTATATGGTCCGCAGAGTGATTATGCGGTCGCATAATGGACCGCAAAAATGCATTTCTTTGCCAAACAA
>AWOL01S0102091.1:4077-17478 GCA_000715115.1 Nicotiana otophora
GAACGATCATGGCGGGGAGGTGACTATGGTTCCTTAGGTCTTATTTGATGGCCCGAAAAAAATTTAGGTGATCCGAGTCCGGGGGAACTGGCCCACTCGGAAGGCGTGGGGTATATAGCACACGAAAATATGAAGATCGGGTGGAATTCTAGTTTCTTTGGCAAAAAACACAAAATATAAGGAACGACCAGGGCTGGACCGTGACTATGGTTTCTTAGGTCATATTTGATGGCCCGGAAAAATTTTAGGCGATCGGTGTCCGGGGGTCCCGGGACCACTTTGAAGGCGTGGGCTATAGCACACGAAAATATGGGAAACTAGCGGAATTCTAATTTTTTGGCCGAAAAATGCAAAAAGTGAGGAACGATCATGGTGGGGCGGTGACTATGGTTCCTTAGGTCGTATTTGATGGCCCGGAAAAATTTTAGACGTTATGAGTCCCGGGGGCCCGGCCCACTCGAAAGGAGTGGGTTATAGCACACGAAAATATGGGAATCAGGCAGAATTCTAGTTTTTTTGCCGAAAAATGCAATAAATGAGGAATGACCATGGCGGGGCAGTGACTATGGTTCCTTAGGTCGTATTTGATGGTCCGGAAAAATTTTAGGCGATCGGGGACTGGGGGTCCCTACCCATTGGGAAGGCGTTAGTCTCGGGACCACTTGGAAGGCGTGGGCTATGCACACGAAAATATGGGAATCGGGCGGAATTCTAGTTTTTTGGCCGTAAATTGCAAAACATGAGGAACGATCATGGCGGGGCGGTGACTAAGGTTTGTTAGGTCGTATTTTATATGCCGGAAAACTTTTAGGCGATTGACGTCCAGGAGTCCCGGGTACACTTGGAAAGCGTGGGCTATAGCACACGAAAATATGGGAATCGGGTAGAATTCTAGGTTTTTGGCCGTAAAATGCAAAAAATGAGGAAAGGTCATGGAGGGGTGGTGACTATGGTTCCTTAGGTCATATTAGATGGCCCGGAAAAATTTTAGGGGATCCGGCGCCGGGGGGCCCTACCCATTGGGAAGGCGTGGGCTATTATTGCACACAAAATTATTGTAATCGGGTTGAATTCTAGTTATTATGCCGAAAAACGCAAAAAATGAGCAACGACCATGGCGGGGCAGTGACTATGGTCCCTTAAGTCGTATTTGATGGCCCGTAAAAATTTTAGACGATTGGGGTTCGAGGTTCTCGGGACCACTTGGATGGAATGGGCTATAGCACACGAAAATATGGGAATCGGGCAGAATTCTAGTTTTTTGGCCGAAAAATGCAAAACGTGAGGAACGATCATGGAGGGGAGGTGACAATGGTTCCTTAGTTCTTATTTGATGGCCCGAAAAGTTTTTAAGTGATCCTAGTCCGAGTGGCCCGGCTCACTCGGAAGGTGTGGGCTATAGTACACGAAAATTTGGGAATCGGGCGCAATTCTAGTTTTTTGGCCGAAAAACGTAAAAAATGAGGAACGATCATGGCGGGGCAGTGACTATGGTTCCTTAGGTCGTATTTGATAGCCCAAAAACATTTTAGGCAATCGGGGTCCGGGGGTCCCGGGACCACTTGGTAGGCGTGGGCTATAGCACACAAACATATGGGAATCTGAAGGAATTCTAATATTTTGGCCGAAAAACGCAAAAGGTGAGGAACGATCATGGAGGGGCAGTGATTATGGTTACTTAGGTCATAATTAATGGCCCGTAAAAATTTTAGGCGTTCCGAGTCCGGGGGGCCCGGCCCACTCGGAAGGGGTGGGCTATTACACAAGAAAATATAGGAATCGGGTGAAATTCTTGTTTGGCCGAAAAAGGAAAAACATGAGGAACGATCAAGGTAGGGCGGTGACTATGGTTCCTTATGTCATATTTGATGGCCCAAAACAATTTTAGGCTAGCAGGGTCTGGTGGTCCCGGGACCACTTGGATGGCGTGGGCTATAGCACACGAAAATATGAGAATCTGGCGGAATTCTAGTTTTTTTGGCCGAAAAACGCAAAAGGTGAGGAATGATCATGGCGGGGCAGTGATTATGGTTCCTTAGGACTTATTCATTGGCCCGGAAAAATTTTAGGCGATCGAGGTCCGAGGTTCTCGGGACCACTTGGAAGGCGTGGGCTATAGCACACGAAAATATGAGAATCAGGCAGAATTCTTATTTTTTGGCCGAAAAATGCAAAGCATGAGGAATGATCATGGTAGGGAGGTGACTATGGTTCCTTAGCTCTTATTTGATGGCTCGAAAATTTTTTAGGTGATCCGAGTCCGAGGGGCCCGGCCCACTCGGAAGGCGTGGGCTATAGCACACAAAAATATGGGAACTGGGCGGAATTTTAGTTTATTGGCAGAAAAAAGCAAAAACATGAGGAACGATCATGGCTAGGTGGTGACTATGGTCGTATTTGATGTCCTAGAAACATTTTAGGTGATCGGGGTCCGGGGCGCTTAGGACCACTCGGAAGGCGTGGCACACGAAAATATGGGAATCGCGCGGAATTCTAGTTTTGTGGCCGAAAAACGCAAAAAATGAGGAACGATCATGGCGGGGCTGTGACTATGGTTCCTTAGGTCATATTTTATGGCCTAGAAAAATTTTAGGCGATCGGGGTTTGGGGGTCCCGGGACCACTCGGAAGGCGTGGGCTACACGTACATATTGGAATCGGGCGAAATTCTAGTTTTTTGGACGAAAAACGTAAAAATTGAGGAACGATAATGGTGGGGCGGTGACTATGGTTCCTTAGGTCGTACTTGATGGCCCGAAAATGTTTTAGGCAATCGGGGTCCGGGGGTCCTGCGACCACTTGGAAGGCGTGGGCTATAGCATACGAAAATATGGGAATCTGGCAAAATTCTAGTTTCTTGGCCGAAAAACGCAAAAGATGAGGAATGATCGTGGAGGGACGGTGACTATGGTTCCTTAGGTCATAATTAATGGCCCGGAAAAAATTTTGGTGTTCCAAGTCCGGGGGGGCCGGCCCACTCGGAAGGTGTGGGCTATAACACAAGAAAATATGTGAATCGGGTGAAATTCTTGTTTTTTGGCCGAAAAATAGAAAAAATGAGGAAAGATCAAGGCGGGGTGGTGACTATGGTTCCTTAGGTCGAATTCGATGGCCTGGAAAAATTTCAGGCGAGCGGGGTCCGGGGGTCTCGGGACCACTTGGAAGGCATGGGCTATAGCACACGAAAATATAGGAATTTAGCGGAATTCTAGTTTTTTGGCCGAAAAATGCAAACAATGAGGAACGATCATGGCGGGGCTGTGACTATGGGTCCTTAGGTCGTATTTAATCGCTCATAAAAATTTTAGGCGATCGGGGTCCGGGGGCCCCGGGACCACTCGGAAGGCGTGGGCTATAGCACACGTAAATATGGGAATCAGGCGAAATTCTATTTTTTCGCCGAAAAACGTAAAAAAATGAGGAACGATCATGGCGGTCTGGTCACTATGGTTACTTAGGTCGTATTGGATGGCCGGAAAAAGTTTTATGCGATCGGGGTCCAGGGACCACTTGGAAGGCGTGGGCTATAGCACACGAAAATATGGGAATCTGGCGGAATTCTAGTGTTTTTGCCGAAAAACGCAAAAGGTGAGGAACGATCATGGCGGAGCGGTGACTATGGTTCCTTAGGTCATAATTAATGGCCCGGAAAATTTTTAGGCGTTCCGAGCCCGGGGGGCCCGGCCCACTCGGAAGGTATGGGCTATTACACCAGAAAATATGGGAATCGGGTGAAATTCTTGTTTTTTGGCCGAAAAAGGCAAAACATGAGGAACGATCAAGGCGGGGCTGTGACTAAGGTTCCTTAGGTCGTATTTGATGGCCCGAAAATCTTTAGGCGAGCGGGGTCCTGGGGTCCCGGGACCACTTGGAAGGCGTGGGCTATACACACGAAAATATGAGAATCTGGCGGAATTATAGTTTTTTGGCCGAAAAACGCAAAAGGTGAGGAATGATCATGGCGGGGCGGTGACTATGGTTCCTTAGGTCGTATTTAATGGCCCGGAAAAATTTTAGGCGATCGAGGTTCGAGGTTCTCGGGACCACTCAGAAGGCGTGGGCAGAGTTCTTGTTTTTTGGCCGAAAAATGCAAAACATGAGGAACGATCATGGACGGGAGGTGACTTTGGTTCCTTAGGTCTTATTTGATGGCCCGAAACTTTTTTAGGTGATCCGAGTCCGAGGGCCCCGGCTCACTCGGAAATCGTGGGCTATAGCACACGAATATATGGGAATCGAGCGGAATTCTAGTTTTTTGGCCGAAAAACGCAAAACATGAGGAACGATCATGGCGAGGCGGTGACTATGGTTCCTTAGGTCATACTTGATGTCCTAGAAAAATTTTAGGCGATCGGGGTCAGGGGCGCCTAGGACCACTCGGAAGGCGTGGCACACGAAAATATGGGAATCACGCAGAATTCTATTTTTTAGCCGAAAAATGCAAAAACATGAGGGACGATCATGGCGGGGCGGTGACTATGATTCCTTAGGTCGTATTTGATGGCCCATAAAAATTTTAGGCTAGCGGGGTCCCGGGACCACTTGGAAGGCGTGGGTTATAGCTCACGAAAATATGGGAATTAGGCAGAATTCTAGTTGTTTGGCCGAAAAATGCAAAAGATGAGGAACGATCATGGCGGGGAGGTGACTATAGTTCCTTGGGTCTTATTTGATGGCCCGAAAAAGTTTTAGGTGATCTGAGTACGAGAGGCCCGGCTCACTCGGAAGGCGTGGGCTATAACACACGAAAATATGGGAATCGGGCGAAATTTTAGTTTTTTGGCCGAAAAATGCAAAACATGAGGAACGATCATGGCGAGGAGGTGACTATGGTTCCTTAGGTCGTGTTTGATGTCCTAGAAACATTTTAGGCTATCGGGGTCTGGGGGGCCTGGCCCACTCGGAAGGTATGGGCTATAACACACGAAAATATGGGAATCGCGCGGAATTCTAGTTTTTTGGCCGAAAAACGCAAAAAATGAGGAACGATCATGGCGGGGCTGTGACTATGGTTCCTTAGGTCGTATTTGATGGCCCAGAAAATTTTAGGCGATCGAGGTCCGGGGGTCCCGGGACCACTCGGAAGGCGTGGGCTATATAGCACACGAAAATATGGGAATCTGCCTGAATTCTAGATTTTTGGCCGAAAAATGCAAAAGGTGAGGAACAATCATGGCCCGGAAAAATTTTAGGTATTCCGAGTCCGGGGGGGCCGGCCCACTCGGAAGGTGTGGGCTATAACACAAGAAAATATGAGAATCGGGTGAAATTCTTATTTTTTGGCCGAAAAACAGAAAATATGAGGAAAGATCAAGGAGGGGAGGTGACTATGGTTCATTAGGTCGTATCTGATGATCCGGAAAAATTTTAGGCGAGCGGGGTCTGGGGGTCCCGGGACCACTTGGAAGGCGTGGGCTATAGCACACGAAAATATGAGAATCTGGCGGAATTCTAGTTTTTTGGCCGAAAACTGCAAAAGGTGAGGAACGATCATGGCGGGGAGGTGACTATGGCTCCTTCAGTCGTATTTAATGGCCCGGAAACTTTTTAGGCATTTCGAGTTCGGGGGGGCGGCCCACTCGGAAGGTGTGGGCTATAACACAAGAAAATATGGGAATCGGGTGAAATTCTTGTTTTTTTGCCGAAAAACGCAAAAAATGAGGAATGATCAAGGCGGGGCGGTGACTATGGTTCCTTAGGTCGTATTTGATGGCCCAGAAAAATTTTAGGCAAGCGGGGTCCGAGGGTCCTAGGACCACTTGGAAGGCGTGGGCTATAGCACACAAAAATATGGGAATCTTACGGAACTCTNATTAGGCGAGCGGGGTCCGGGCGTCCCGGGACCACTTGGAAGGCGTGGGCTATAGCACACAGAAATATGGGAATCTGCCTGAATTCTAGATTTTTGGCTGAAAAACTCAAAAGGTGAGGAACGATCATGGAGGGGCGGTGACTATGGTTCCATAGGTCGTATTTAATGGCCCAAAAAATATTTAGGCGTTCCGAGTCCGGGGGGCCCAGACCACTCGGGAGATGTAGGCCATAACACAAGAAAATATGGGAATCGGGTGAAATTCTTGTTTTTTTGCCAAAAAATGCAAAACATGAGGAACAATCAAGGCGGGGCGGTGACTATGGTTCCTTAGGTCGTATTTGATGGCCCAGGAAAATTTTAGGCAAGCGGGGTCCGAGGGTCCTAGGACCACTTGGAAGGCGTGGGCTATAGCACACAAAAATATGGGAATCTTACGGAACTCTAGTTTTTTGGCCGAAAAACACAAAAGGTGATGAACGATGATGGCAGGGCGATGACTATGGTTCCTTAGGTCATAATTAATGGCCCGAAAAAATTTTAGGTGTTCCGAGTCTGGGGGCCCGGCCCACTCGGAAGGTGTGGGCTATAACACAAGAAAATATGGGAATCGGGTGAAATTCTTGTTTTTTGGCCGAAAAACGCAAAATAAGAGGAACGATCAATGCGGGGCGGTGACTATGGTTCCTTAGGTCGTATTTGATGGCCCAGAAAAATTTTAGGCGAGCGGGGTCGGGGGGTCCCCGGACCACTTGGAAGGCGTGGGCTATAGCAAACGAAAATATGGGAATCTGGCGGAATTCTAGTTTTTTTGACGAAAAACGCAAAACGTAAGGAATGATCATGGCGGGGCGGTGACTATGGTTCCTTAGGTCGTATTTAATGGCCCGGAAAATTTTTGTCGTTCCTAGTCCGGGGGGCTTGGCCCACTCGGAAGGTGTGGGTATAACACACGAAAATATGGGATGCGGGCGAAATACTTGTTATTTGGCCGTAAATTGCAAAAACTGAGAAACGGTCATGGCACGGCGGTGACTATGGTTCTTAAGGTCGTATTTGATGCCCCGAAAAACTTTTAGGCGATCCTAGTTCGGGGGGCCTGACCATTCGGAAGGCCTGGGCTATAACACATGAAAATATGGGAATCGGGCGAAATTCTAGTTTTTTGGCCGTAAAATGCTAAAAATGAGGAAAGGTCATGGCTGGGCAGTGACTATGGTTCCTTTGGTCGTATCTAATGGCCCAGAAAATTTTTAGGCGATCCTGCTCTTGAGGCCCTACCCATTGGGAAGGCGTGGGCTATTATAGCACACGAAAATATGGGAATCGGGCAGAATTCTACTTTTATGGCCAAAAAATGCAAAAGATGAGGAAGAATCATGGCGGGGAGGTGACTATGGTTCCTTAGGTCTTATTTGATTGCCCGAAAAAAATTTAGGTGATCCGAGTCCGGGGGGCCCGGCCAACTCGAAAGGCGTGGGCTATAGCACACGGAAATCTGGGAATCTGGCGGAATTCTACTTTTTTGGTAGAAAAATGCAAAATATGCGGAACGATCAGGGCGGGGCAGTGACTATGGTTTCTTAGGTCATATTTGATGGCCCAGAAAATTGTTAGGCGATCGGGGTCCGGGGGTCCCGGGACCACATTGAATGCATGGGCTATAGCACACGAAAATATGGGAATCGGGCGGAATGCTAGTTTTATGGCCGAAAAATGCAAAAGATGAGGAACAATCATGGCGGGGATGTGACTATGGATCTTTAGGTCTTATTTGACGGCCCGAAAAAAATTTAGGTGATCCGAGTTCGGCGGCCCGGCCCACTCGAAAGGCGCACACGAAAATATGGGAATCGAGTTAAATTCTTGTTATTTGGCCGAAAAACGCAAAATAAGAGGAATGATCAAGGCGAGGCGGTGACTATGGTTCCTGAGGTCTTATTTGATGGCCCAGAAAAACGCAAAAACTGAGGAACGATCATGGCGGGGCGGTGACTATGGTTCCTTAAGTCGTTTTTTATGGCCCGGAAAAATTTTAGGCGATCGGGGTCCGGGGGGGCCGGGATCACTTGGAAGGCGTGGGCTATAACACATGAAAATATGGGAATCGGGAGGAATTCTAGTTTTTAGGCTGTAAAATGCAATAAAGGAGGAAAGGTCATGGAGGGGCGGTGACTATGGTTCCTTAGGTCGTATTTGATGACCCGGAAAAATTTTAGGTGATCCAGGGTCTGGGGGTCCCGGGACCACTTGGAAGGCGTGTGCTATATTACACGAAAATATGGGAATCAAGCGAAATTCTAGTTTTTTGGCCGTAAAATGCAAAAAATGAGGAAAGGTCATAGCGGGGCGGTGACTATGGTTCCTTAGGTGGTATTTGATGGCCCAGAAAAATTTTACGCCATCCGGCTCCGTGGGGCCCTATCCATTGAGAAGGCGTGGGCTATAGCACACGAAAATATGGGAATAGCGCGGAATTCTAGTTTTTTGGCCGAAAAACGCAACAAATGTGGAATGATCATGGCGGGGAAGTGACTATGGTTCCTTAGGTCGTATTTGAAGGCCCGGAAAAATTATAGGCGATCGGGGTCTGGGGGTCCCTCGACCACTTGGAAGGCGTGAGCTATAGCACACGAAAATCTGGGAATCGGGCGGAATTCTAGTTTTTAAACCGAAACATGCAAAAAGTGAGGAACGATCATGGCGGGGCGGTGACTATGGTTCCTTAGGTCGTATTTAATGGCCCAGAAAAAATTTACGTGATCCGCGTTTGGGGAGGCCCGGCCCACTTGGAAGGCGTGGGATGTAGCATACGAAAATTAGGAATTGCATGGAATTCTAGTTGTTTGGCCAAAAAACGCAAAAATTGAGGAACGATAATAGCGGGGCGGTGACTATGGTACCTTAGGTCGTATTTTATGGCTCGAAAATATTTTAGGCGATCACAGTCCGGGGGGCCTGGCCCACTCGTAAGGCGTGGGTTATAATACACAATAATATGGGAATCGCGCAGAATTCTAGTTTTTTGGCCGAAAAACGCAAAAAATGAGGAACGATCATAGCGGGGCAGTGACTATGGTTCCTTACGGCATTTGTGAAGGTCTGAAAAAATTTTAGGCGATCCAACTCTGTGGGGCCCTACCCATAGGGAAGGCGTGGGCAATAGCACATGAAAATATTGGAATCGCGCGGAATTCTAGTTTTTTGGCCGAAAAACGCAAAACAAATGAGGAATGATCATGGCGGGGCGGTGACTACGGTTCCTTAGGTCGTACTTGATGGCCCGGAAAAATTTTAGGCGATTGGGGTCTGGGAGTCCCGGGACCACTTGGAAGGCGTGGGCTATGCACACGAAAATATGGGAATCATGCGGAATTCTAGTTTTTTGGCCGTAAAATGCACAAAATGAGGAAAGGTCATGGAGAGGCGGTGAATATGGTTCCTTAGGTCGTATTTGATGGCCCTGAAAAAGTTTACGCGATCTGCTTCGTGGGGCCTTACCCATTGGGAAGGCGTGGGCTATAGCACACGCAAATATGGGAAATGTGCGGAATTCTAGTTTGTTGGCCGAAAAATGCAAAAAATGAGGAACGATCATGGCGGGGCGTTGACTATGGTTCCTTAGGTCGTATTTGATTGCTCGGAAAAGTTTTTAGGTGATCCGGGGTCTAGGGGTCCCGGGACCACTTGGAAGGCGTGGGCTATAGCACACGCAAATATGTGAATCGAGCGAAATTCTAAGTTTTTGGCCGAAAAATGCAAAAAAGAGGAACGATCATGACGAGGCAGTGACTAGGGTTCCAAAGGTCGTATTTAATGGCCCGGAAAAATTTTAGACGATCCGAGTCCGGGGGGCCCGACCCACTCGAAGGCGTGGGCTGCAGCACACGAAAATAAGGGAATTGCGCTGAATTCTAGTTTTTTGGCCGAAAAACGCAAAACATGAGGAATAATCATTGTAGGGCGGTAACTATGGTTCCTTAGCTCGTATTTGAAGGCCTGGAAAAATTTTACACGATCCGGGGGTTCCGGGACCAATTGGAAGGCGTGAGCTATAGCACACGAAAATCTGGGAATCAGGCGGAATTCTAGTTTTTAGACCGAAACATGCAAAAAGTGAGGAACGATCATGGCGGGGCGGTGACTATGGTTCCTTAGGTCGTATGTAATGGCCCAGAAAAAATTTACGCGATCCGAGTTTGGGGAGACCCGGCCCACTCGGAAGGTGTGGGCTGTAGCATACGAAAATATAGGAATTGCATGGAATTCAAGTTTTTTGGCCGAAAAACGCAAAAATTGAGGAACGATCATAGCGGGGCGGTGACTATGGTACCTTAGGTCGTATTTGATGGCCCGAAAATGTTTTAGGCGATCACAGTCCGAGGGGCTTGGCCCACTCGTAAGGCGTGGGTTATAATACACAATTTTATGGGAATCACGCCGAATTCTAGTTTTTTGGCCGAAAAACGCAAAAAATGAGGAACGATCATAGCGGGGCAGTGACTATGGTTCCTTACGTCATTGGTGAAGGTCCGGAAAAATTTTAGGCGATCAAACTCTGTGGGGCCCTACCCATAGGGAAGACGTGGGCAATAGCACATGAAAATATTGGAATCGCGCGGAATTCTAGTTTTTTGGCCGAAAAACGCAAAAAAAGAGGAATGATCATGGCGGGGCGGTGACTACGGTTCCTTAGGTTGTACTTGATGGCCCGGAAAAATTTTAGGCGATTGGGGTCTGGGAGTCCCGGGACCACTTGGAAGGCGTGGGCTATGCACACGCAAATATGGGAATCATGCGGAATTCTAGTTTTTTGGCCGTAAAATGCAAAAAATGAGGAAAGGTCATGGAGAGGCGGTGACTATGGTTCCTTAGGTCGTATTTGATGGCCCTGAAAAATTTTACGCGATCTGGCTCCGTGGGGCCTTACCCATTGGGAAGGCGTGGGCTATTGCACACGCAAATATGGGAAATGCGCGGAATTCTAGTTTGTTGGCCGAAAAACGCAAAAAATGAGGAACGATCATGGCGGGGCGTTGACTATGGTTCCTTAGGTCGTATTTGATTGCTCGGAAAAGTTTTTAGGTGATCTGGGGTCTAGGGGTCCCGGGACCACTAGGAAGGCGTGGGCTATAGCACACGCAAATATGTGAATCGAGCGAAATTCTAATTTTTTGGCCGAAAAATGCAAAAAAGCGGAACGATCATGAAGAGGCGGTGACTAGGGTTCCAAAGGTCGTACTTAATGGCCCGGAAAAATTTTAGGCGATCCGAGTCCGGGGGGCCCGACCCACTCGAAGGCGTGGGCTGCAGCACACGAAAATAAGGGAATTGCGCTGAATTCTAGTTTTTTGGCCGAAAAACGTAAAACATGAGGAATAATCATTGTAGGGCGGTAACTATGATTCCTTAGCTCGTATTGGAAGTCCTGGAAAAATTTTACACGATCCGGGGGTCCCGGGACCAATTGGAAGGCGTGAGCTATAGCAGACGAAAATCTGGGAATCGGGCGCAATTCTAGTTTTTAGACCGAAACATGCAAAAAGTGAGGAACGATCATGGCGGGGAGGTGACTATGGTTCCTTAGGTCGTATTTAATGGCCCAGAAAAAATTTACGTGATCCGAGTTTGGGGAGGCCCGGCCACTTGGAAGGCATGGGCTGTAGCATACGAAAATATAGGAATTGCATGGAATTCTAGTTTTTTGGCCAAAAAACGCAAAAATTGAGGAACGATCATAGCGGGGCGGTGACTATGGTACCTTAGGTCATATTTGATGGCCCGAAAATGTTTTAGGCGATCACAGTCCGGGGGGCCTGGCCCACTCGTAAGGCGTGGGTTATAATACACAATAATATGGGAATCACGCAGAATTCTAGTTTTTTGGCCGAAAAACGCAAAACATGAGGAACGATCATAGCGGGGCAGTGACTATGGTTCCTTACGTCATTTGTGAAGGTCCAAAAAAATTTTAGGCGATCCAACGCTGTGGGGCCTTAACCATTGGGAAGGCGTGGGCTATAGCACACCCAAATATGGGAAATGCGCGGAATTCTAGTTTGTTGGCCGAAAAACGCAAAAAATGAGGAACGATCATGGCGGGGCGTTGACTATGGTTCCTTAGGTCGTATTTGATTGCTAGGAAAAGTTTTAGGTGATCCGGGGTATAGGGGTCCCGGGACCACTTGGAAGGCGTGGGCTATAGCACACCCAAATATGGGAAATGCGCGGAATTCTAGTTTGTTGGCCGAAAAACGCAAAAAATGAGGAACGATCATGGCGGGGCGTTGACTATGGTTCCTTAGGTCGTATTTGATTGCTAGGAAAAGTTTTAGGTGATCCGGGGTATAGGGGTCCCGGGACCACTTGGAAGGCGTGGGCTATAGCACACGCAAATATGTGAATCGAGCGAAATTCTAATTTTTTGGCCGAAAAATGCAAAAAATAGGAACAATCATGACGAGGCGGTGACTAGGGTTCCAAAGGTCGTATTTAATAGCCCGGAAAAGTTTTAGGCGATCTGAGTCCGGGGGGCCCGACCCACTCGAAGGCGTGGGCTGCAGCACACGAAAATAAGGGAATTGCGCTGAATTCTAGTTTTTTGGCCGAAAGACGCAAACCATGAAGAATAATCATTGTAGGGCGGTAACTATGGTTCCTTAGCTCGTATTTGAAGGCCTGGAAAAATTTTACACGATCCGGGGGTCCCGGGACCAATTGGAAGGCGTGAGCTATAGCACACGCAAATCTGGGAATCGGGCGGAATTCTAGTTTTTAGACCGAAACATGCAAAAAGTGAGGAACGATCATGGCGGGGAGGTGACTATGGTTCCTTAGGTCGTATTTAATGGCCCAGAAAAAATTTACGCGATCCGAGTTTGGGGAGACCCGGCCCACTCGGAAGGTGTGGGTTGTAGCATACGAAAATATAGGAATTGCATGGAATTCTAGTTTTTTTGCCGAAAAACGCAAAAATTGAGGAACGATCATAGCGGGGCGGTGACTATGGTACCTTAGGTCAAATTTGATGGCCCGAAAATGTTTTAGGAGATCACAGTCCGGGGGGCCTGGCCCACTCGTAAGGCATGGGTTATAATACACAATAATATAGGAATCACGCAGAATTCTAGTTTTTTGGCCAAAAATGCAAAAACTGAGGAACGATCATAGCGGGGCAGTGACTATGGTTCCTTACGTCATTTGTGAAGGTCCGGAAAAATTTTAGGCGATCCATCTCTGTAGGGCCCTACCCATAGGGAAGGCGTGGGCAATAGCACATGAAAATATTTGAATCGCGCGGAATTCTAGTTTTTTGGCCGAAAAACGCAAAAAATGAGGAATGATCATGGCGGGGCGGTGACTACGGTTCCTTAGGTCGTACTTGATGGCCCGGAAAAATTTTAGGCGATTGGGGTCTGGGAGTCCCGGGACCACTTGGAAGGCGTGGGCTATGCACACGAAAATATGGAAATCATGCGGAATTCAAGGTTTTTGGCCGTAAAATGCAAAAAATGAGGAAAGGTCATGGAGAGGCGGTGACTATGGTTCCTTAGGTCATATTTGATGGCCCTGAAAAATTTTACGCGATCT
>AWOL01S0102101.1:9126-21306 GCA_000715115.1 Nicotiana otophora
GTTTATAAATATTTCTTAAGTTTTTTCATAGTTTTATCTTTTAACGTATTATTTCAAGCTTGAGCTTATAATTTTTGGATGCTCCAATAAGTTTTATAGTCCATAAATATTAGTAACTCAAATAAATCCTAACCAAAATCAAATCAATACTAATGCTAATAAAAGACATTCAATTCAATTGTACTATGAATGAAAATAGTGTTGAATATCTATTTTTTAGTTTTTCCATGGTTTAGATAAAATGTATAACTTATTTTTCTTTTAGTGGTTAGTCATGTAAATAATAATAGTACTTATTAGTCATAATTTTAAATTATGTTTGTTTTCATTATGGCTTATTTATAATATTTATTTTATGTGATTTTATTATCTTTATTGTTGAATATTTTAGTACAATGCCATGATTCATTTCATATTTTTGTTATTTTATTGAAAAACATCTTATATAGTTATGTCTTACTAGGATCAAAGAAATATTTGGAACACAAATTTTACGTTTTGTGCTATGAAAACTTTATGGAAAGAAAAAAACCGAAAAACTCGAAAACCCGAGAAAAATCGAAATTAAAAAACCCGACTTTTATTGATTTGGTTTGGTATTTAGATTTAATAACCCGATACAATTGATTTGGTTTAGTAATTAGAAAATCTGAACCAACACGACCCATGTGCACCCCTACTTATGAAGCACGTGTGGTTCGACAAAATTAAAACTGCTAAATTGCCATGAAGGCAGCCATACAGTTCAGAAAAGCCAACAGCCAAATATTTGTAATAGAGGCAAATCCACCAGTTCACATACATGCCTTGACACGAATAGCAAAGATGCCCTACACCTGCTAAACACTAGAAAGAAAACCTCATCTATGCTGAAATTATTTTTGTCGGGACCATTATACATCTACAATCAGACACCAGATTGGAAGGGCAAAAAACAAAATTTCTAAAAAACTAGTTAAATTTACTAACAGACCTCACTAGAAATGGACATGCCAGCACAAGGTTTAAAGAAAAACAACAAATAGCTAGGAGTGAGGTGGATCAATAGGAAGTGAAAGAAATGCAGCTATCGTAGTTCACATTTAACTGATAAACTCCATTTCGACAAAAACCTATGCAGGTTGAGATACATTGATGTCAGCAGGCTTATTCCTCGAGTCAGGGGCTAATGATGACCAGTTATCTTCATGGAAGGAAGAATACGATACTACAGTTGGTTTTGCTGATGATGAGTGATAGGCGTTTTCCATATCTGTACTAGATAGAGGAACAGCTGCAGCTATGGGCTCGGACTTGTTTTTCTTGGTCGTCTGCTCGTGTTGAATTCCAGCAAGGAAGCTGCCCACAACAATCTGATTCACACCAAAAAAAAAGAGAAACGTGCCAACTGTCATAACTGAAAAACTACTCTGTATTGGAAGTACTTTGCTAATTTGTTCATGAGAATAAATACATCTATTTGTCGTATAAGCACAATGTCATTCCTACGCATAAACAGCACACTGAATATGGGAGAATCAATACCTGCACAGGACTGGCAGCTACCAATAGACCGGCAACTCCGCCACCAATAACACGTCCATCAGGGCTTGCTAGAGACACACTCATCCCTCCAGATCTGTTTCTCATTCCTCCAGTCTCGGATTGGATAAATGATCCCGTCAAAGACAGTATCTCAAATCGGCCCTATAGGAAGAATGGTAGGGGCAGTTTATATGTAAATGTCAACCATAGACAACAAACAGACAGAGAAATGACATTTCATCTATAATGCCAATCACAAACTGATTTCAGGGACTTGGATGATACCATAGTCTACATGTACAATACAAGGCACATAGTCCATACTAGACACTGAAGAATGAAGGCACAAGTTTTAAGGTAACAAAGCATTGTGCATAACGGATTGCACCAATAAGATCAATTTCTTAAATGTGATTATTCTAACAAATAATATATATCCCTGCCTCAAAGTGATCATTCCTTCAATAAATAGGATCAATGCCCTCAATCTAATTAGTCTTCTTCAACCAATACAAGCCAGTCGTTCCAAGTCAAATACATAGCAGGCTATGCATATCCATTCTCAACAAATTTGTGCTCCCCCTCAACAATAACAATTTTTTTTTAAAAAAAAAAACAGATTACAGCTGATGAAAGTATGCTCATAAATAGGGCATGAAGCCACGGTCTTTTAATTACACTGTTTCTTTTTGATTGGTACAGTCTTTTAGTTACACACACCAACCATAGCTAGATCTAATCCCAGAACTTGTTATTTGCCGTTACTCTTTAGATAAGTGATTTTAATGAGTTATATTGAGCTCTCAGGGTTTAGTTAAACAACTTTACCCAACACTTGATTACCTTTTTTTAATCAAGTAAGCAATATATTCATTAATAAAGGGATAAAAACTCCCGTAAGCAAGAGGTATGCATAAAAAAGACAACCTACAAAAATAAATGGTTCTCTACAGCAGACACTCGAAAAGGGATGAAAGACACCTAGATGCAATGCTAAAATGTCTATAGCTCTTCATTTGATTGATTACTAAAAGTGAAGAGTACTACATCATTTGATTGGCCAAGAAAAATAACAAAATAATGGAGTATCACGCCAAGAAGCCAAGTTCAAATGTCTATGGCTCTTCAACAATGATACGGAACAAAAAATGAGAAGATTAACCATAGCAAGAGCAAAGTAACTAGTTGCAACACCTCATATGTTAATGTACCACCAGATGAGTCCGGTTGGCGAAGTGTGACACTGGAAATTACACCATTTGCTGAGAGAATGCATATTGCTCGAGGCCCTTGTTGGGAGAATGATATAACCTTCATGGTGACATCCTAAAGAATTTATCATAATACGAAACATAAGTAATTTGTTATTGATATGAATTGACAAATAGCAAAGTCGCCCCTTTCTTCAGTCACAGATGGGGTTGGGGGGTTAAATTGCATTGTCATTGTTCAGGTGAAACCATGAACTACCATTTCCAGGTATTTCAACTTTTTCTGAATCAATCATCAAGGTTGTTTCTTACAAGAATCATTAGATGCAACAATTTCGAAAAATTAAGAAATCTGTGTAACCAACAATGTAAAATGGATTGGGAAAGAGATGCATCATATCCGAACTGAAAGAAAGATCAAAAAAAGATTGTGCATGGAACTCATTATGATGCAGACTTTAGTCGTGCCATAAGGAGAAGTTCCATAGGTACTAGTTATGGCTAACATTTTACCTCTCCAGTGTAAACAGTGATAATATGGGGCGTAAAACTAGCACCGACTGAGCATGAAACCCATTCGCCTACAGAAAAGACTTAGTATTAGTAATGTGACATGAACCTTCAGATATACCAACATTCAACTACAGAACCATATTTCATGTTCAGATGGGGAAAAGAAAATAATGGAATTCACATCTCTTTTCTGTAAAATAAGAAAACTCTCGTTTATGATCTGAATATTATTACATGATGCAATCATGAATTACCATGGCAAATTGTTTTCTGATGGAGTAAATAGTGCCTGAACAAAAACAGCCACCCCTACCAATCAAAAAGAGAAAAAGAAAAAGAAAAGGACAGAAATCATTCAAGTAATTTTTACTACTTGCAAATATTTATGAACATACAACTTAAGCTTATGATAGAAGTTTAGAACATGATCTGCAACCTCTGCCAAAGAGAAAAAGGGAATAGGAAAGAATGAAGTCTTAGTTTGTTACAAAATTCACAAAGAGACACATTTCAGTCATAATGTTTTATAGTTACAAATATTTGAAACCACTGTATTCAAAGAAAAAAAAATGTTTTGGCTCTCTAAACAGTAATTGTTATTATTCTTGGGACAAAGAATATGAAATAAGAAAAAGTAATCTAAATGTACAGCCTCTTGAAAAAATGTAAGGTAAGACTGCGTACAATAGACCCTTGTGGTCCGGCCCTTCCCCGGACCCCGTCTCCATCGGGTAGGGGTAAGGTCTGCGTATACACTACACTCCCCAAACCCTGCACCTGTGGGATTTTACTGGGTTGTTGTTGTTGTTGTTGTTGTAATCTAAATGTACAAATTCTTATTACACAATTATTAAGAATATGTTGTAAAAGTAAACCTACACTTATAAAACAAAGCAGATGCATTCTCACCCTTAAATGGTGGAGAAAGTAAAAAATCTCCAAAGAAAATAAAGTAGAGGATAAATGGCAGCATAAGTAAAGCAAACAAGGCACCAATTGTGAAGAGTAATTGAAAAAGGCATACAGAAACACAAGAAAATAATTTGAGTTATTTTCCAGGAACATATGAACATGCGTGTTTACAATGAAAATCTGTTTAACATAACTCCTTTATTTTATGAACAGTAGATAGGTTAAGACTAACCCCTGCCATTAACTTTAAGCAGTAGATCAGTGAGTGTACTTGTTTAGTCTTATTCTATTAGTAGCAGCAACTCTATACCAAATCTAGAAAAATCAACTTCTACATTTACAATCATGTCCAAAATGACACCTATAAGTTTAAGATTCCCTACTTCTCAGACCAACACAAAAATCTCACAGGTCCCACGTCTACACACACACACACACACGCACTTAAATCCAAACACCAAACACTAATTCCTCTAATAAAAACAGATCAAAACATATACTACTACAGAACTTAGAACTTCTCAACATAACTAAACAAAAAAAAACACTAATCTAAAAAACTCTTTTTTTTTACCTGAATTCTGAACATCAGCTTTAGGTTGATAGACCTTAAGAGCTGACCCAACAGGCCGGACTTTCGCCGGTTTCTCCGACGAAAAATCAATGACCGGAGATGGTGCAGCGGATGAAATGGGTTTAGGAGAAATAACAGACGTGGGTACTGACCCATCTGGCCCATATTTTCTTGGCCTGCCTCGCTTTTTCTTCACTGTGGTCAGTGCTAAAGCAGAAGAACCTGTGGTCACTGCCGGTGTTGGTGAAACTGAGACACCCACCTGGGCCTGGGCTGCTACTGCTACTGGTTGAGCTGCTGATCCAGTCATCACCTGTGTAGAAGGATTTTCAGTGGTGGTCCTAGGTGCCATATGGTAGTCTGACGGAGCATCTGATCCCACCACTCTTACTCCACTACTGCTACTCACATTTTCCCTTCCTTCCATACTTGCCCAAATATTCCACCAACAATATTAACCCAAATAAAAAGAAATAATCTCTTTTCTACTTCTTGGATTCAAAAGTCCATAACTTTTCCTGTATCCAAACACCAAAAATCAAAACTTTCACTAGAAAATAAAAAAAACAAAATCCAAATAAATGGAGCTTAAATTCTACTGAAGTTTGAAGTCTTACCAGGTTCTACAATATTACTGTTCGTTTTTTTTTTCTTCAAAAATTTGAGATAAAACAACAAAGCAACTGATGGCTACGATCAGAAAATTTTACAAAATTCTGCAGCTATTTTTCAGAAATGAAGAATCAAATTTAAAGGGAAAAGATTGAATTTTTAAGTGATGAGAAAATGTGAAAAATTGGAGTTTTGAGGAGTTAAAAAAGCTAATTTAGGTTCTAACTTTCCTCAGATTGTCCGAATCGTAATTTAAGGAAATATAATAAAGATGGAAAAGGAAATTACTAAATATTAGGTTATTGTAATAATTAACTATTGAAAATAGGGGGAGATTATGTATTTTGTTTAAGAAAATGGTTGGAGTCCGGTAGAAAAAAGAAAATTCTGAAAATGAGAAATTGTAGTTGGGAAAGGTGAAATTAGGTTGCCAATGCATAAAGACATCCATCATTTTTTTTCTTCTTTTTCTTTTTAAAGAAAGGAAAAGAAAGAGAAATAAATTAGTAACTAAAGTAAACAAGAGGCATGTAGTTATATCTTCGTCTACATCATTAATTACAATTAATAAACCTTTCTTTTATTGCAAATACAGACAAAAAGGTACGAACATGAATCTGAAAACTATGAAAATTTGGTAAGTAAGAGAAAATTTTAATCCGACTTTTCTTTTTCGTTATTTAATTTATAAATATCCTCTGCTTTTTCTTTTCTATTCTTTTTTTTGTAAAACTTGTCAAGGTGTACTACTTTCCAATTAAGAGCTGTGGCGCGCCATATTAGAGAAAATGACAAAAATAATTTATTATGTTTGAGGGTAGGTTCAAAGCCGTCCTTTAAATATATTTTGAATAGTTTTGGTCCTTTTAAGTTTGCAAAATTTAATATTTTTGGTCTCCATAAAATAATTAAGGTACTTCTCTATCTATTAGGGACTATTTTTGTCGAAGAATCCCTTTTCTTTTCCTTTTAATTCCAATTATTTTCATTTTCTTGTTTAGTTTGGTTTTTTTTNATTTGTTTTTTTTTCCTCTTAAAAGTTGTATTTAGCGTAGGCATTTTTTTGGCGTGCAAAACAAGTTTACAAATGTATTTGGTTTTAAGAAAGACATTTTGTCTTTCAAAGTTTGAACCATATGTTTTACGGAAATAAAGAATAACCTAAAAAAGAGATTCTTACAAAATCCAATATAAATACTCTGAAAAAGAATCATTATCACAAACTACTTCAAAACACAATTATTTCTATTTTTTTTAGATAAATAATAATTACACCTTAGTCCCAGATAAATTAAGGTGATTATATGATAGTTATTGGGGGAATACCATACTATAGGAGTATAGGACACACATAGCAAGGCTGAAAATGCAACAAGAGCATTTCAGTAATAGATCAAAAGTGTACATTCGTATGTTGACATGGAGTTCAACACGAAAAGAGTCAAAAATATCCCTCCATTAGGGGAAATATAGCAAATTTGCTCTTGTTTTAAATTTGGTCTCAAACATGCCCCTTATCATTACTGCATATATTCATATTTGCATATCAACTATGAAAAACAGAACAATTTTGCTCTCCATTTGACTTTAGTCTCAAGTTTGTCTTTATCATGAGTAGATTGTCTCATATTTCCCCTTCAAACTAAACGGGATTTTATTTTAATCAACCTTTTTATTTTAGGGTCAAAAATTTATTTGGCTACTATGTCTAAAAAAAAGGAAGAACAAAAAGAAGAAGAAAGAAAGAATATATAGATTTTTTTCCCCTAAAATATATATCAAAAATAGAGATTCATAAAAGATTTTATTTTGCTCAAATGATAACTAATAGTAATTGTTATCTCTTTCAGCTCTATCTTTCTAACTATTAAAATTTTTTTGTCTACGCAATTGCAATTATATGCTAAATTTATCTCAAAAGAAATAAAATTGGTATTTTATAGATTTTATTTTTTCTAGCATGGCAACAATTACATTTTTTGGTAAAATAAAAACTTGTTGTTAAGTGTATATAATAAATTTTTGCAATTTCTCTATTTAATTATAATTATTTTCACTAATTTAAGAATTTCAATTTGTATTTGGGTCTTTGAAGACTATTTATTTTTCATAACAATTGGTGTTCTGTAATTCTATTTAATTGTTGTTAAATTTTAGGAGAGTAGAGATCTTTTAAATAGGGGAATGACATGAAGATGATGAGCTATTATATGTACTTTGGATCTTTTAACTATCTTGGATCTCTGTAATATTTTGGGTATTTTTTTACAAGAATTCTTTTGGGGTAAGATTATTATCTCGCAATGTGACACTCCATCTTAAAAATAAAATATATTTAAATAGATTAAAATAAGAGGTTGGAAGTCTGTTATTTATGAGGGATAAATTTGAGCTTGTTCACTCATGATAAGGGCATATTTAAGATTAAACTCGAAAAGAGAGCAAGTTTATTCTATTTTACATAGTTAAGGGACAAATATGAACTAATTCACTTTTGACAAGGGCATGTTTGTGACCAAATTCAAAATAAGGGCACATTTGCTCTATTTTTCGTAGTTGAGAGGTTTTAAAAGGCATGAGTGTGAGGCGAGGCATTTAATCTAATACGGGGCGAGGCATAAGTCTTGAGGCGTGGGGCATAAGCCCTGAGGGTATTAAATTTTTAATATTTTATAAATTAATAAAATAAATAAAATAATAAAAATATATTAAAAGTTATAAGAATTCAACAAATTTATTAAAATAGTAGGAAAATGTATATATCTATTACAGATATGCTAATATGTGCATGAACCATACAAAAGAATATATTTTTTCACTTGAAAAAGTGAAAGACGTAAAGACACATTACACCTACAACATGGATGTGATGCAATTTATTTAGAATTGTAAAATAAATTATTATTTTTTTGTTTAAGGGATGATTATATTAGCAACTAAGATGAAATAGGTACATCATCAGAGGGGTATATAGCATCCCCTAAGTTTTGTTCTATAGTATTAATATTACATTCCAGAATATTTCTTGAAAAACTAGTGACTAGGATGTCCATCCAAAAAGTTTCATTTGCGACAACGGAGGAACTGCCAGCATGGTTGTTCTCCCAAAAAGTTATTTTTTTTTCTCCTTCCTTTGCCAGTAGATCAGCTACCATGTTCTTCTCTCTGTAATTGTGTTTCACCACTGTTCTTCTCATCCTTTGAATTATGGACCTGCATTCAGAGATAATATCATAAATATAGTTTCTCATTTTAAGCATTCTTATTGCCTCTATGGACTCTGTATTAATTTTCAGTGAAGTTAGTGTTTTCAGTGAAGTTAGTCCTCTTTGATCTGCAATTTGCAGTCCCTGTAATAGTGCAAGGAGCTCGGCTTAGGTATTAGTTGTGTGTGGCAGACCTTTCATAAAGCCCAGAACCCAATCGCCACTGGAGGTCCTGAAAATACCCCACCCCTCATTTTTTCGGGTTTTCTAGTGCCGCCTCATCAGTGTTGAGTTTGTATTGACCCCTTAAAGGGGGATCCCATTAACCCAGATGACTATCGCTTTTCGAGATGTATCTCCTAATGAAGTGCATAGAATTCAATGGCCTTTGCTATGACATTGGGGACAGAGACCTAGTCTCTTCTATTGTAGAATAGATTGTAGTTCCTGGTTGGCCATATGTGCCAGAAGCAAAATAGGAAAATGGCTTCCTAGGAGAGGTTATTGTTGAAAGCTCTCTTCCGGAGGTTGGTCCAAGTGTTAGACCAAGAAGGGCTTGTGAATGTATGATTGTGATGTAGGTCTGTGGTAGAGCTTCCAGTGGTGAGGTTGTGCCAGAATATCTTGGCAATGAGGCAGTCGAAGAAGATGTGGGCAGCTGTTTCAATCACATATGAGCAAAAATAGCATAGTGGGTTGTAGTTAACAATAATTTTCTGGATGAAAGCACCTGTAGGAAGCCTTCTATGATATAGAAGCCATCGGAAGGTCTTTATCTTATTAGGGACCTTGAACTTCCAGATCCTTATTTAACTAGTATTTTCCTTGTTCAATGTGTGGACAGTTTTCCTGGTGAGGAAGGTATATGCTGATTTTGTGCTGAAGAGGCCATTGCTTCTTAGGCCCCAGATCATTTTATCCTCCTTGATGGAATTGCAGGGGATAAATGTGGATGAGATTGAATCCTTGATGTTGGCAGGGATGTTTAAAGAGATGGAGGAGGTATCTATTCACCATTATTGTAGATGGTGCCCACTTTGGCATCCTGATTATTTAAAGTGAGTGGTCCCTCAATCATGCTCTTGATGGGAGTATTGTTTGGGATCCAAGAGTCATTAAGGAAACTGACTCTGTCAATTTATTAACTATCCACCAGGCTGCATGGCTGCTTGTATCCCAACCTTTGAGGATACATTGCCATATAGGATATTTTGCCTTTTTGGGGATGCGGTTCCAATTGCAGTGTTTTGCAATGAGAATTTTAGCCCAGAGGGAGGAGGGGTTGTGAAAGAGTCTCTATGCAAGGCCAGCATGAATAGCTTTATTTTTACATTTAGCTTTTTGAATCCCTAGATCTCCCTGACTCTTAGATTTGGTGACAATGTCCCAACCTACTACGTGCATTTTCTTCTTGTTGGTGGTAATGCCCCAAGTAAAGTTTCTTTATATTTTAGCAATTACCTTGGTGGTTTTTTAGAATAACTTGATAAATTGCATGACATGGTTTGGGATGCTATTTAATGAAGCTTTAGCTAGGATGGTCCTCCCAGTCATGTTTAAAAAACTAGTCTTCCAACCAGCTAATTTGGATTGCATATGGTCAATGATGAATTGAAAGTCATTATTTACTGGTCTTTTATGGAAGATTGGGTAGCCCACGTATTTGCCAAAGGTAGATAATGCTTGGATGGACAGGTTAGAAGTATATGCCTCCATCTGATTAGGTTGCAATTGGTAGAGAAGAAGACTCCTGACTTGGTAAAATTTATTTCTGGCATGATGCTTCATTGAAGCACTTAAGGGTATTAATAATGGCGGAGCAGTTTTTTGGAGTCAGCTTTAGCAAAGAGGGTTAGTTCATCAGCAAAGAAAAGATGAGAAATCTTAGGGACAGACCTACTAATGTTGATTGGGCACTAATCCTTGGCATGCACTGCATTATCTATTATCCTAGAGAGGCTCTCCATGCACATGATAAAGAGATAAGGGGATAATGGGTCCCCTTGTTTTATGCCTCTGGTGGGTTTGAAAGGAGTAGTTTGGTTCCCACTAACCAAGATGGATATGGAGGAGGGACTGACACATGATAGAATGAGCTTGATTAATTCATGGGAAAAATTGAAAACATGGAGAGTATCCCTAATGAAAGACCATTCAATCCTGTCAAAAGCCTTTTTCAGGTTATCTTAGGATCATATTGGCTTTTCTCCCTCTTATCTTTCTAAAGTGGGTGATGAATTCCTGGACAATAATTGCATTATGATAGGCTCTCCTGTTTGACAGAAAACTAGCTTGACTGGGGCCTATGATATGTGGGAGATATAACTTTATTCTTTTAACCAAAAGTTTGGTCAAAATTTTGTAAATAGGGTTTCACATCCCTATAGGTCGAAAGTTTTTTTAGCATGGATGCCTGAGGGCATTTTGGGATAAGGCATATAAGAGATTCATTCATGCTTGGGTGCATTCTTTTTTGTTTCAAAATAGTTTTTGCAGAACTGGATGACATCTTTTCCCACAATATTCCAGTATTTTTGGTAGAAGAAAGGGCGCAGGCCATCAGGGCCTAGTGCTTTGAATGATTTAAAGGAGAATATGACATTTTTAATTTCACTGTCCCTGAAGGGGAGGGTTAGGTTAGTTCTTTAAGTGCTAGACAGGGTATGGTTCTAGTATTTGGATTTGTGGTGTGAAAGGATGAATGTGTGTGTGTGAAGAGGTGTGAGGCGAATTAAAGTATCTGGTGATGGAATTTTGGATGTCTTGTGGATTACGCTGGCAGTTACCAGACTCATCTTTGAGAAAGAGTATCATATTTCTTCTTCTCTTGTTTAGAGTAGAAGTATGGAAGAATATGGTGTTGGCATCCCCATCATTAAGTCATATGATTCTGGACTTCAGTTTCCAGAAGTCCTCCACATTTTTTAGGATTGAGTCTAATTTCTCAAATAGATTGTTTTCTAGATTCAAAAGGAACTAACTAAACTGGTAGCTAGGAGACTTTTGGATGCTAGCTATCTTGGCGAATGTGGTTCTGTTCCATTGAGAGACATTATCTTTGAACACTTGTGATGATGGGATAAGGGTAGAGGTTGGTGGAAAGGAATTCAGTATGCGTTTTTGAATGGCAGGGTGGCTACACCACATTGTTTCAAATCTGAATGGCATGTTGTTAGTTGGATGGGGGTTGTGACTTATCTTTATGAGTAGAGGACAGTGGTCACAATGGGTCCTAGGAAGGTGGGTTACTGTAGCCTCTAGGTATTCTGAAATCCAACAATCATTAGCAAAGCACCTATCAATTCTTTCTAGAATTAGATTGGTCCTATTCTTATATCTCTTGTTGGTCCAAATGTATTTACTAACCTTGTAACCTAGGTACCCTAGTTTACACTGGTTAATACATTTCTAGAATAGGCTGCTTCTGTTGGTGTTAATGCAATTCCCACCAAAATTATCCCTTGCATTCAACACTTCATTGAAGTCCCATCCCACAAACCAACTGCCATTAATACTACTGGAGATATCAATTAAACTATCCCATAGCCATTTCCTATCAGCTAGGGGATTACTTGCATAAATAGCAAAAACAAACCGGGGGGCATGAGAGGGCAATGCCTTGACGTTT
>AWOL01S0102117.1:0-13291 GCA_000715115.1 Nicotiana otophora
ATATATGAGTTTTCGGGTATGTTTACCCCTTAGATGAGACAGACGATATTTTCAGATAATTCAGAATATGGTCTCATCAGCGTAGGTTGAGGGTTATTCCTCTAGAGTTCATAGTTATAGAGTGGTACGCTCCGGCCGAGTATGGTACCGGGTGCCGGCCACGTCCCTTCAGGTTTGGGGCGTGACATTGCGTTCTTTAATTATAATGTGAGGTAGTTTAGGGTGTATATTGCTAGATTTTCAGGTAAATGATGCCACAAAGAGACTTGAATTCAAGTGAAGCGGAATTGAGCAAAAAATATTACAAAAGTGCAAAATACTTTAGTAATTTTGCATTTACTGCCCGCATATGCGACCTCGCATCTGCGAGCTCGAAGGCCGCATCTGTTGAGTTAAACTTCACTGGGACCGCAATTGTAGCAAAAACTCTGCACTTGCGGAGTCGCTGGTGCGACTATTTCGTCCGCATCTGCGGAAAACTTCTACATGGGCTCGCACCTGCGATGGTGTATGCGCATCTGTGGAATCGCACTTACGCCACATTTTCTGCATCTACGGAGTAGGCAAAATCCACTGAGTTCACGCATCTGCGATTGAAGACCCGCATTTTTGGTGCCGCACCTGTGAGGATCTTTCCGCAGGTGTGGTCAACGTGTTTCTGACCTTTGCAGTATTGGCATTTCACATTTTCTCAACTCCAAACCCACAAATACGGAATCATATCATATCTTGGAGGATCTTTGGCTTATTTTCAGTCCATATACTAGAGAGAACAAGTCTTGGAAGCTAGGGTTCTTGCACACACACTTGGGTCTTGAAGATTTGAAGCTTTTTGTTGAGAAATTCTTACTCCTTTATGCTTATTTCTTCATTTTCTTGCTTTGTATTATATATCTAAGTGTGTAGTATTTATTTCCAGCACTTGAATCTTGTTTATGGAAATACTCATATTTAAAGAGTGGATTAAATACCTTGTTATGCTTATGTATTGAATGATTTTTATTTATTATGAAGCGAGTTATTGATTCTTTAATTATTCTTGTTCTTGAATGTTTCCAAAGGGATTAGCTAATCCTAGGACTCGCTCATTTCCTTCGGATTACAGATCTACCTTGAGTCTCCAGACAACGGACTAATAGCAAAATCTCGATCAACCCGAGCCGGTATCAAAATCTGCACAGAAGGTGTAGAGTGCAGTATCAGTACAAACGACCCCATGTACTGGTAAGTGTCGAGCCTAGCCTCGATGAAGTAGTGACGTGGCTAAGGCAAGGCACCTACAATTTAACATGTACAATTTAACAGTGTATATGCAAATAACAGAAATGAAGAACTAAACAGGAAATGTCGGAAGGGGGACATACTGAGGGGAAATACAAGATAAAGAACTACAACAGAATGATCACCTGAGCAGTCAATATACCATGAATCAACAAGAATAGTGAATACAGTAAGGACATATGCACGGCATCACCCTCCGTGCTTTTACTCTCAATCTCACCATAAAATCTATAGAAACGACACGGCATCACCCTTCGTGCTTTTACACTCACAATATGGCACAGCATCACCCTTCATGCATTAACACTCTCCCTTACCATAATGCAATGTATAAATAACAATAGGGAGATATAGTAACAAGTACAAACCTTACTTCAACATTTAGTTCCATAATATCAATCTCAACTTTGAAATAAAAACTCAATTATCACTAGAAATTTCGTAAACATGATAAGAATGATAAATTGAACAACACTAGTATAACATGTAGCAATTTGGCATAGGAGAGAGGCAATATAAGAAAAACAGAGAAACATGAAAAAAAAAGTAAATTGGTGGCACATAAGTACTCGTAACTTCACATATAAGCTGCTCAGGTACTCGTTACTAAGGTGGCCGCATTCACGATGAAGGAACGACTGACTCCCCTTCCCCAATGCCTAACATTACGCGTTCGCGATAGGCTTGTCGCGTTCGCAATAGGCTTGTCGCGTTCGTGAAGGGTAACTCTCCCATCGCTTCGCATTCACGACCAAGCCTTCGCGTTCGCGAAGAAGAAATCTTCAGCTGCCCAGTTTACTCTTCGCGTTCGCGAACGCGAAGAAGGACATGCGAGAACACCTGCTGCAGCAAAAATACCAGATTTGCAAAGTCCAAAACATCCCGTGGCCTATCCGAAACTCACCCGAGTCCAAACCAAACATGCACACAAGTCTAAAACATCATACTAACTTGCTCGCGCGATCAAATCGCCAAAATAACACCTAGAACTACGAATTTAGCACCAAATCAAATGAAATTCTCAAGAACACTTTAAAATTTCTATTTTCTCAACTGGACGTCCGAATCATGTCAAATCAACTCCGTTTCTCACCAAATTTCACAGACAGGTCTTAAATATAATAATGAACTTGTACCGGGATTCGGAACCAAAATACAGACCCGGTACTAATAATGCCAAACATCAATCAATTCTTAAAAATAATTAATTTTCATACTTTTAATTTTCATCAAAAATTCATAACTTGAGCTAGGGACCTCCGAATTCGATTCTGGGCATACGCCCAGGTCCCATAATTCGATACGGACCTACCGGGACCATCAAAACATGGATTCGGGCCCATTTACAAAAACTATTGACCGAAATCAACTAAAATCAACTTTTAAGGTAAATATTCTTATTTTTATTAGTTTTCAACATAAAAGCTTTCTGAAAATCTGTTCGGATTGTGCACGTAAATCGAGAAGGGTAAAAATAAGATTTGTAAGGCTTAAGAGTGTAGATTCAAGTTCTAAATCATAAGATGACCTTTTGGGTCATCACAACAGCCACCCAAGGGCCGGATTACTAACCCGACCAATTTTGCTATAGCCATTTCTACCAAGTCATAACTACAGAAATAATCACTTTATTAAATAGCCACTTTTAACTTAATTAAAATCTTAAACAAATGGATAGGCCGATTTTGCTACAACCATTTCTACCAACTCATGGCTGCAGAAATAACAACTTTATTAAACAACCACTTTTAACTTAATTAAAATCTAAGCCAAAGTGATAGGCCAATTTTGCTACAGCCATTTCTACCAAATCATGACTGCAGAAATAGCCACTTTATTAAACAACCACTTAGTTTAATTACAATCTAAAACAATTTGATACGCCAATAATCCAGCACTATTAATAATCATTAAAGCCCGCGTTCTTCAACTACAATCCCTTCCCGCTATTTTGAATTGCACACATGAAACAAGAACTAAGTTAGCATGTTTCGAGGCTACACCCTATTAATCACTAATTAATTTTCAATATTTTAAATATAAAACATTCAAAACGAACTTCATTAAAAATACAAAAAATTAGTTTCAACTACTTATATAAAAGAAAGTTAATATTGACTAACTTCAAGCATGTTTTCAGGCTCAATCACAATTATAATATTTATTCTTAGGAAAAATTGAACATATTCATGTTTCAACAATCTAAACTAAATTTAAATCTTTATTACTTCTGAAAGTATCTGCAATACAAAGTAAGGCTCGAGCAACAAGCTAATGCGCGAAACAGAAACTAAATGAACACCGCTAAACTATAACAATTAATAACAACTAAACATTCGACTAACTAAATAAATAATTCAACTACTATACTAAAAATCACGTTTGATTAATAACAATCTGATAAACAACTAAACTAAATGGAGATAACCTATTAAATAAACCTAACTTGAAACTCTAATTAACAACGAACAAAAACTGAAAACTAAAATCAGAAGCTAACTTACTACTATATATAAAAAACAAAATCAGAAATTAATTAAAGAGATGATGGTGATACCTAATGAGTATGTTTGAAATTGTTTGAGCCACGAGAAGACGCCAGAGATGCTAAAAGGAAGCTGCCTGACTCCGAAATGCACGTTTCTTTCGGGTCGACACTAAAATGAAATGAATTTCAACGTCTCGCCAAAATAAACAAGTGTCTTTGAGTCGAAAAATAACTAAAATAGGGGTTCAGGGCATTTGGTGGTGGGTGGACGGCAGTAGAGTGGTGGGTTGGAGGCGAGAGAGAAAATTTTGAGGATTTTTATTTGTGGATTTGGTAAAAGGGGGAAGAGAGGACGAAGTTGTGAAATTTTGGTGGTGTTTAAATGGTGGTCAGTGGCGGCGAGCGGAGGCAGTGGTGGTTGGAAAATTTATCGCTGGAGTTTCAGGGTGGAATTGGCATCAATAGGTAAGTCTTGAGGAGCTCTATCTGTTGATGTAGGTATTGTGGGGTGGTAGGGGCCGGAACTTCAAGAATTTGGGCAAAAAAGTGGCGGATAAAGTTTCCTAGATCTAAAATTCAGGAGTTTGAGGTGGTTTTGAAAGATTTGGTTTGAAGATATAAAAAGAGAAGGTTATGGAGATTACATTGTTTGAATTTGGGGGTGTTTGGAGGTGGTCCGCCGCCGATGGGCGATTTACGGCGGCGACGAAGGGGAGGCAGCTAGGGAGAAAGAGAGAGAGAAGAGAGAGCAAGGAGAAGAGAATTATGGGGGAAATGAGGGGAAATTTTCAGCATTTCTAAGTCTTAAACACCTAGTTGGGAGATTGATTGTGGATCATTGGACGAGGGAGAGATGAAGGACTTAGATTTGATCTTGGTTCACTTAATGAAATGATGTAGTTTCATCATAAAACTATGCCTTTTTGAACTAAGTCTTGGCCAGACACTGTTAGACTGGGTTGGCCGAATTGGGCCTCTAGTTTTGCATGATTTTGGCCCAACTGATGAAACAAATACTAATTGCCCTAATTCTTCACAATTCTATTATTACACATAAGATAATTAATCTAAAACACAAAATCATAAGACAAAATTATGGTCAAAATATAGGCATTTACAATTCGTAAGTGTAGAATCACCCTACGGAGCTATTAGAACTGTCATAACTTTATTCCGGAGCCATTTACATATAAGTCAATATCCGATCAACTCTTTCAACTTAGGCTTCTAACCTTGGTACTAAGTGTCCTAATTTATTCCGAAACATACTCGGAACCAAACCAACTATCCCGGCAAGTCACAGAAAAACAATTGAGCATAGAATAAGCAGTAAATTGGGGAATAGGGCTACAACACTCAAAACGACTGACCGGGGCATTATAATTGGTTGTAAGTGCGGAGCCGAAAAAGAAGCTAGGTACGCGTTGGTGTGAAAAGGGAGAAGGCAAATGGGAAGCGCAGCTGCGGAGGATAAATCCGCAAAAGCGAATGCTCTCCTGCACGAAGTGTTCCACAGAAGCGAAGCTAGGCAGTGTGGCTGGTGATCACAGAAATGATGGGTTATCCATAGATGCGGTCCCACATGTGCGAAGAGGGGAGCTTATTTGCGCATGGTCGGGTGTCTAGTGTTCTTCGCAGAAGCGGACATGCAACAACATAAAGGGTTTCGTATATGCAAAATTCTTGGCCACGGGTATGGTTTCGCTGGTAGAAGTGTTATAAATGAGGGTTAGAGTAATTTCTTCATTTTTTAACTTTGGGAGCTCAGATTGAGGAAATATTTGAAGGGGTTTTATTATATTTCACAAGGTATGCAACTTGTAGTAGTTTTTATCTATTAATATTGAATACCCATTGAATTTCGGAGCCGTGGGCCCAGGGTTGATCTTTTTAGTTGACCTTTTGACTTTTGTTAAAGAACTTAGCTTTATCATATAGAATTGATTGCTATAGCTTGTGTTGATTGTATTGAGTTGTTTGTGGCTAGATTCGAGTCGTTCGGAGGCTGATTCGCGAGGCAAGAGGTTGTTGGAGTAGAGATTTGCACAGTTTGAGGTTAGTAACACTTCTAAACTTGGTCGTAAGGATATGAATCCCTGAAATACATGTTATGTGGTTGGTATTGTGGTGACACACATGCTAGGTGATGAGCATGTGGGCGTGCACCGTAGTAAATGTGACTCGATAGTTTTTGTGGAACTGTGCAGTCATTTGATCTTGCTATTATTCATGTTTACTCAATGTGTTAGAGAAATTGAGCTGTGATTCATATTAGAGATCATGCTGGTATTGTTGGGACCCACAAAGGTCGTTCTTTTATTGTTAGGTTATGTACTTAAATTGCAGTTATGTACTTAGTCGCATTCATCATTTGCATATCATATCTCACTCTCTATTATCATTTATTGTTACTTCATGTATCATTATTTTGGGATAATTGGCATAAGTGTTGTGAGTTCGAGAGATTGGAGAGATTGATGGCTGAGCGAGGCTGAGGGCCTAATTGTGAGTGATTAATGGATCGATTGGGCTACACGCCGTAACTAGTTTTATTAATTCATGATGGGATCGGGCTGCACGCCACAACAGGTATTATTGATTCATGATGGGATAGGGTTGCATGTCACAACAAGTATCATTGATTCATGATGGGATCGGGTTGCACGCCGCATCAGGTTTTTATTAGCGCTTGGGCAGGATCTGCCTCTCCGGAGTCTGACATACCAGTAGTGAGCGCATGTACCATAGTGTGCTGGGTGACTGAGTGTGATGAGTGAGAGTTGAGACAGTCAGATTGAGTACTCTGAGAGTGTGAGTACGTACGGTTATCATTGTGATGCATTACATGTGGTATGCACTTTTGACATGTAGAGATAGAGAAGTAACATTCCTTATATCAGTCATACTTAGCATACTTTATCTGTGTTGAGCTTAAACTGCTAATTACTTAAAAGCGTGTCTATATTTAGGAACTGTCTACAAACTGATTATTGGATTTCTTTCTGAGTTATTACTGTTATTGTTTGGATTGGGCCTGTACCTTTTTAAGCTCGTCACTGCTTTCTGACCAATGTTAGTATTGTCTTATTGAGTACATTGGGTCGGTTGTACTCATACTACACTCTGCACTTCGTATGCAGATCCAGGTAATTCGTGGCACGATGGTTGCTAGATTTGGAGCCTTATCTGTTAGAAGACTATCGAGGTAGATGCATTAGCGTTTGTAGACCTTGACTCTCCTTCTATTCATTTAATTAGTACTAATGTATCTTTCTAGACAGTGTTTTAGCAGTCATACTATGTTGTCAATCAGATGCTCATGTACTCAATGACACCCGAATTCTGGGGGATTTTGTATTGAGTTGCGGTATTTTCTTATCAATTATTATGAGATTTTCACTATTTAAGCTTATTTCAGTATGTTTTAAATTGAAAGTTGTGTGGTTAATTGTGAACTGTCGGTTTGCTTAGTATTGTGATAAGTACCATCACGACATATGAGATTTTTGGGTCGTGACAGTTGTATTGTATTATATCGTTTTATAAATACAACGTTTGAATATATTGTATTGTTTGCTGTTTTTAAAAAATATTCTACTGTTTGGTTTGATTATATCGTATTGTACTGTAACTGATAAGTTACTAAAATACTCTAAATCGTTTAAATATTAAATTTATCAAGAATTTCACATAACAATAATTTAAGAAAAATCCTTTCTACTAATTTATCACCAAATATGTCTCATAAATAGATAAAGCAATTAAATTCATGCAAATTCTAATAAAATTAGCAATTTTACGTTGGAGTTGGAAGCGACAACAGTTTTGGAAGAGTACTTGAACTCCTAGTTCTTTCTACAATCAATTTCTTGGTTCTTCAACAAAAAACCAATGCTTAAGTACTAATGCTTCAAAACCCACAACTGATAAACTGTAGATTTAATAAAATATATCAGTTTTGTTGTGATGACCTGATAGGTCATTTATAGTTTTACCTTCCATTTTGTGTTTCGAGCCCTCGAATAGCTCCATTTAGCCTTCATCAATTTGCGTGAGCAGTCAATGTCCTTTTTCCATAAGGTTTTTATGAGCAAATTGATAAAAATATGAAATTATGCCTTAAAACTCATTTGAGTTACCTACGGTCAAAGTTTTGTATAAACGGACCCGGATAAGTGTTTTGATGGTCCTGGTGGGTCCGTATCATGATTTGGGACTCAGACGTATGCCCGGAATTGAATTCGGAAGTCCCTAACATGAATTAATGCAATTTGTTGAAAATTAGCAATGTAAAGGTTTAAAGGATTCATAAGTTTGACCGTATGTTGAATTTATTGCTACTGGGTTCAGATTTTGGTTCCGAAACTTAGTATAAGTTCATTACAGTATTTATATCTTGTTTGCAAAATATGATGGAAGATAGAGTTGATTTGACATGATTCGGACGTCCGGTTGAGAAATTGCATGTTCTTAAGTAAATATTTCCTTTGTTTTGGTGTCCGATTAGTGGTTTTAGGTGTTATTTAAGTGTTTTGATCACACGATTGAGTTCGTATGATTTTTTACACTTGTGTTCATGTTTGGTATGAAGCCCGAGCGGTTCAGGTGAGTTTCAGATAGGCTACTAATGATTTTGAACTTAGAAAGACTAATGATTTTGATTTCTGCTGGTGTCTAGTTAATTCTTCTTCGCGATTGCGAAGATACTCACATGATTGTGAAGAGTAGTTTGGGACTAGGGAGAAGTTACTCTTCACGAATGTGAGGTACTAGTCGCGAAAGTGAAGTGGAGTGGGGTTTGCCCTTCGCAAATGTGACTGTTCCTCCGCGAACGCGTAGCCTTATGGGATTTGGGGGATTGGGATTGTGTTCTACGCGAATGCGATCAATGGGTTGCGAACGAGATCAATGGTCCGTGAACGCGATGGTCGGGGGGAAGAACCATCACAAACTCGAAGAACACCTCGCGAACGCAAAGGCCATTTGGGCCACTGTGTATTGTGAAAGCGGTTGGCCCTTAGCAAACGTGAGGAAGGCCTGACGCTCAGATCTTAAAATATTCCAAGCACGGTATTTCACCCATGTTTCACCATCTTTTCATCAAAGCTCGGCCTAGAGGCAATTTTGAAGAGAAATTTCATCACCATTTCATAGGTTAGTGTACTTTAACTTCTTTTTTCCATTTCCATCAACACCTATTAATTTCTAACCTTAATTTGTGTTCTTTCATGGTAGAAACTTAGGAATTTGGGAAAAATTGAGGGATTTTGTAAATCTGAGATTTAGACCTCAAATTGAGGCCGGATTTTGAAACTAATTATATAAGCAGGCTCAGGGGTAAATGGTTAATTGGGCTTTGGTCCAAAACTCACATTTTGACCAAGCGGGCCCAAGGTTTTTTTTGTTGACTTTTTGGGAAAAGTCTAAAGATCTTAAATTTATGTCTTGTAATTAATTTCCCTAGTATAATTTGATGTTGCTGAGTCGAGTTTGGTTAGAGTCGATTAGTGTGTAGGCAGATTTTAGAGGAAAGGCCCCGGTAGTGCTTTGATTTGCTTGCAGAGTGTTGGATCTAACCATGATTTGCGGGAATTAGGAACCCTTGAGCTATGTGATATGTGAATTACATGTGTAGGGCTGTATATGCGAGGTGACGAGTGTATATACGCCATCAAAATACATATTCCATGCTTTCCCGTATTTTATTAATTATTTTATTCCGTGTCTTAACTGTTACATGATTTAATTATTCCATATGCCTTAACTTGGTGCTTGCCACTTATTTCTCTCATATTAAAATATTTGTTTCCTCCATGCTTCCATGATTAATTATTACTTGCCTTAATTGTCTTACGTGTACACTTTAACTGTCAAATATTTGATTTGTCTTATTGCTTTGTATTAATTGTAGCATTCCCTATTTTGGTACGATGTTCTTTTATGGTTTTGCTTTCATATTCTTTATTCGTAGAGATTTTTGTGAATTAAGCTACGAAATTTATTACATTTATTGAAGTTTGTTTATGGATCGGGTTGCACGCTGCAACATGTGGAATAAGGGAGGATTGATATTAATATGGTGGGATCGGGTTGCATGCCAGAACATGTGGAATAAGAGAGGATTGATATGGTGAAATAAGATAGGATTACTATATTGATTCTAATTATATGGTGGGATCGGGTAGCGTGCCGCAACAGATTTATTTATTATTATTGATAATCATTTGGTGAAATAAGGGAGGATCGTGTTTGTACGGTGGGATCGGGTTGCGCGTCGCAAGTGATTGTGTGTTATGTATTCCTTATTACATTGTGTAAGCTTTCAGTGTTTTCATACGAGTTTCTGAAGACTGATGTTTCTGGTTTTACTGATTTCGAGGATTGAGTTATTTTCATCAGTTAATGGCTTTACCTTTCCTGTACTTCTTTTCTATTATTATTATTATACTGCGTACAAGTTATTATAAGTGACTTACCTTAACCTCGTCACTACTTAGTCGAGGTTAGGCTCAAAACTTACAGAGTATATGGGGTCGGTTGTACTCATACTACACTTTGCACTTCTTGTGCAGATTTTGGAGTCGGTCCCAGCGGCGGTCAGTAGATTGTTCAGATCGACCATCAGACTAAGACTTGAGGTACAACTTCTCGGCGTTCGCAGCCCTAAAGTCCCCTTCTACCTTACCCTAGCTATGTATTTCTTTTTATATAGTTGTACTTTCATTCAGGCCATTAACTGTATTATTCTAGTCACTCGTGCACTTGTGACACTAGATTTGGGGTTGTATCTAAATATTGAGGTTGTTATGAATTTTCGCACTCTATTTCAGTTATATTTCAATTATTCAATTTAATTGGTATCAGTTAATTTGATTTATTCAAAATAGCTAAATCCTATTCTAACATTGGCTTGCCTAGTAAGTGAAATGTTAGGTGCCATCACGGTCCCGAGGGTGGGAATTCTAGGTTGTGACATGTTGGTATCAGAGCACTAGGTTGCCTAGTCTCATGAGTCACGAGCAAGCTTAGTGGAGTCTGGAGGATCAGTACGAAGACGTCTGTACTTATCTTCAGAGGCTATGTAGTTTAGGAAAAATATCACTTCTTTCTTACTTTGTCGTGCAATTTTTATTCTATCATTGATGATTGAACCTATGTATTCTTGTTCTCTCACATACGGCGAGAACATGCACTGCATCTATAGAAAGAAAAGAGCTGGAGCCCCCAGTAACAGCTACGACTAGGGGGAGAGTCGAGGCTGAGGTCGCGCCAGATGCTGAGGCAGAGCCAGTGCTCAGCCTAGAGCTCAAGCAGCAGCACCCGTAGCAGAACCTCAGGTCGATTGTGAGGAGGAGGTTCCAGCTCAGACTGTACCAATCGGACCATCTCAGGTTCCGGAGGGGTTCATAGCCACTCTAGTGCTTCAGGATGCTCTAGTCCATTTGGTGGGCCTTATGGAGAGTATGGCCCAGACCGGTACATTCTTGGTGGCACCAGCCATCTCTCGGGCTAGGGAAGGAGCACAGACTCTCACTACACACACCCCGGAGTAGGTAACTCCCAAGTGTCAAACTTTAGTAGCCCCGCCAGTTAGGGTAGTTCAGCCGGTTGTTGTGGCACATACCAGTGATAGGCCCGCTTTGTCTTCTAAGGCTATGTTAAGGTTGGATAAGTTCACCAAGATCTTTCCTATTCATTATAGTGGTGCATCTTCTGAGGACCTGCAGGATTATCTGGACCATTGTGATGAGGTGTTTTGCAACATGGGTATAGTTGAGACCAACAGGGTCGATTTTGCAGCATTTTAGATGACTGGTTCCACAAGGAGATGGTGGAAGGATTATATGTTGACTAGACTAGCTGGTTCGCCTGCACTTACCTGAGATAAGTTCTCACAGCTATTTGTACAGAAGTTCATTCATGTCACCCTAAGAGAGGAGTATCGCAAGTAGTTTGAGCATCTTCAGTAGGGTGGTATGATTGTCACCTAGTACGAGACTCAATTTTTGGACCTAGGTCGCCATGCCACTATCTTGCTTCTTACTAAGAGGAAGAGAGTGATGATATTTATTCATGGGCTCACTTATACTATCAGGCTTCAGATGGCCAAGGAGACCAGGAGTGATATTTCTTTCGAGACGAGCATAGATATTGCTAGACGGATCGAGTTGGTACGGGCTTAGAAGAGGGGGTCGGTGTTAGATAAGAGGCCTCATCATTCCGGTAGTTTTAGTGGTGCCTCATCTGGAGGCAAGGGTGCTTTTGGTAGGGGCCATCCTCCCAGGCCATTTCATTCAGCATTTCAGGCATCTCACAGTGCTTCAGGGAGTCGTGGTACTTATGTGCCTTACTCTGGGCAGCAAGCCTACAGTGCACCGACAACTCTTATTAGTGCACCTCCGATCCAGAGCTATTACCGTGGTTATTTGGCCCGTTTGGGTCAACTTCATCTTTAGCAGCCATAGGAGGATGGGTATTTTGAGTGTGGTGGTATTGGTCACATCAGGAGGTTCTGTCCGTGAATATTAGGCGGCATGCCACAACAGAGTTCTTGTGCCGTGGTTCCAGCATCGGTTGCTCCACCGCCCTCTCAACCAGCTAGAGGCAGGGGTCAGGTACCCAAAGGTGGAGTTCAGGCCATTAGAGGTGGAACCCAGCATGCTAGAGGTCGTCCCCAAGATGTAGTTCAGAGTGGTGGGGCCTAGCCCCGATGTTATGCTTTCCCAGTTAGGCCTAAGGCCGAGTCATATGACACCGTTATCACAGGTATTATTTTGGTTTGCCATAAAGATGCTTTAATATTATTTGATCCGGACTCTATTTATTCCTATGTCTCATCCTATTTTGCCTCATATTTGGTTGTGATTACTATTGGGAGTCTTGAGACTAACACAGATCTTCTACTTCTTGATATGGTAGTTTTGGATGTTATCTTAGGTATGAATTGGTTGTCACTCTATCATGCTATATTGGACTGTCATGCCAAGATGGTGACCTTAGCCATGCCGGGGTTTCCTCGATTATAGTGGAGGGGGACTTCTAGCCATTCTACTAACATGCTTATTTCCTATGTGACGGCTCGGCGCATGGTCGAGAAGGGATGTCTATCATATTTGGCATATGTTCGTGATTCTAGTGCGGAGGTTCTTTCAATGAATCTACTACCAGTTGTGCGTGAGTTTCTAGAGGTATTTCCTGCATATCTGTCGGGCATGCCACCCAACAGAGATATTTACTTCTGTATTAATTTGGATTCAGGCACTCATCCTATTATTATTCTTCCATACCGTATAGCCACGCTGAAGTTAAAGGAGCAGTTGCAAGACTTGCTTGATAAGGGCTTCATTAGACCTGGTGTCTCGCCCTAGGGTGCGCTCGTGTTGTTCATGAAGAAGAAAGATTGATCAATGAGGATATGTACAGATTATCAACAGTTGAACGAAGTCACTATCAAGAACAGGTATCCGTTGCCGAGGATTGATGATTTATTTAATCAACTTCAGGGTGTCAAGGTGTTTTTGA
>AWOL01S0102122.1:0-16006 GCA_000715115.1 Nicotiana otophora
CTAGAGAGCAGGTTCATACATGCGTATCCAATTTATATTATTGCTATCAATGATGCAGGCAGCCAAGTCATTTTGCCTGATATAGTGACTGTTATATATGTTCAATGCTAAGATAAAAAAAAAACTCAACAATATAAGCACCGGCTAATCCAAGTTTAGCAGTATGGGTTCACGTGAACCCATACTCATCTCCCTAAATCATGTATAAGTATAACAATGTTATATTTCTTCAAAATTACTTAAATATGTGTGTGTGAACCCATGCTCAAAGACTATTATAGTGCAATTATTATTGGGTGCACCTCTACAAGTGAAATTGCCAGTTCAAATCCCATTCTAAACAGTTTTGTTTTCAACACAGAGTATACATATATATGTGAAAATTATTAAAATTTCAAAAAGAATATAATTTCAAAACTATTATTTTAAAAGTGTAGTGGGTCACGATAAGAGACTAAAATTAAACCAGTCAAATATGAATTCTAGATCTATCTATTCAAAATAGTGCACCCAACCTCTTGAAATCCTCGATCCGCCTCTGCCAGTGAGTTTTTTGCTCAATGGTAGGATAAAGAAATCATGCAATAAAAGAGTCACTACCTATAATAGCCAAGCGGATCAGAGTAAAGGATAAAGTAGTTATTGCTCAATCTTTAGCACTATTATAGAGATATATTTATATAAAATTTCAAAAACATAAAATAAGATATATAAAATTTCAAAAACATAAAATAAGAAGCAAGTTATCAAATATATTATTCATAAAAGTAACATTTAATTTATAAATAATCTTTAATTAACACTATTAATTATCAAACTAAAGAAAGACTAAAAAGTTAGCATAATGAAGAAGGTACCAGTTTGTAACGATCCGATCGGTCGTTTTGAATATTTACATTTCGTTTACCTATTTGAAGTCTTAAGTAGTTTCGTGTGATGTATTATGACTTGTGCGAATCGCCGGTTTTGATTTTCAGGTTATTCGGAATTTAATTTGGAAGAATGATTCTCAACTAAGAAGCTTTAAATTGGAAGAGATGACCAAGTTTGACTTTCAAGTGGTTGACCCCCGATCGGAGTTTTGATGGTTCCATTAGGTCCGGATGGTGATTTTGGACTCGGGCGTATGCCCGAATTTGTATTTGGACATTTCTAGAAGGTTTCGGCACTAATTGGCGAAAGTTGGAACTTTGAGGTTTTGGAATATTCATATGTTTGACCGAGAGTTGACTTTGATGCAATACGGTTCAGATTATGGTTCCGAGAATTGAAATAGATTTGTTATTTTATTTGGGACTTGTGTGCAAAATTTGAGTTCATTCCGAGTTGATTTGATAAGGTTCGACACGAGTTTTAGAAGTTGAAAGATTCAAAGTTCAATATGTTTGATTTGAGGTGCAATTCGTCGTTTCGATGTTGTTATGAGTGATTTGAGGCCTTGAGTAGGCCCGTGTTATGTTATGAGACTTGTTGATATATTTGGCTGGGGTCCCGAGGGGCTCGAGTGAGTTTCGGACAAGGTTAAGATCATTTTTGTCTCATGTTGCATTGTTGAAGAGGAGCTAGTTCTGGTGTTGCACACCTGCGATTAGTTTTGCGCAGGTGCGGTGGTCGCAGATGTGAGAGAATTGGTGCACTTGTGAAGAAGGATAGGTTGGGGAACCATCGCAGATGCAGAGATGGAAGCGCACCTGCGTGCGCGCAGAAGCGAGATCATTAGCGCAGGAGCGAAGTCTTGGACTGGGAGCAGAGTCCGCAGGTGCGGAAGTTGGGCGGTGAAGCAGGTCCGCAGATGCAGACATTTTGACCGCAGAAGCGGTGGCTACTGAGTTTGGGCCTATTCGCAGAAGCGAAGGTTGGGTCGCACATGCGAGTCCGCAGAAGCGGAAATTTGTTCGCAAATGCGAAAATTGCTAGGCAAAAGCTATAAAATCGAGGGTTGTCCACTTTTATTATATTTGGAGCTATGGAGCTCGAATTGTGATGAGTTTAAGGCGATTTTCACCACATGGATTGGGGTAAGTGTTCTCTACTTGATTTTGGTTATAATTCATGAATCTATCTTCGATTTTAGCATTTGGATTATGAAGTTTAAAGAGAAATTGAGGGTTTTTGTCTAAAATTTCATAAAGCGAATTTTTGAGTTTTGAACATCGATTAGGAGTCGAATTTGAGTGAAACTAGTATAGTTGGACTCATAATTGAATGGGTTGTCGGATGTTGTGAGTTTTGTTAGGTTTCGAGATGCGGACTCGGGTTTAACTTTTTGGTTAACTTTGGATTTTTGATTAAAGATTCGACCTTTATTAATTGGGTTTGTTTCCTTTGGCATTATTTGATGTTCTTGAGTTTATTTTGGCTAGTTTCGAGCCGTTTGGAGATCGGTACATGCGGGATGGTATTTATAGAGTATTGTTTGGTTTGCTCGGTATTGGATTTGGCTTGTTTGAGGTAAGAATCCTATCTAAACTTGGTTTAGGCACTAGTTGCCTGAATTATTTGTGATAGATACATGCTATAGGTGCGCATATGTGCAGGGTTTGTACCGGGGTATTTATCCACGCTCGAGGTAGTGCTTAGGCTATGAGCTACAATGTTTCTCATATTTGTATCATTGTTGGGAACTATTTGAGCCATGTTCGAGGTTACAAAGAGGTTAAATCCCCTAATAAAACTTGGTAATTATTATTTCTGTGATAAAATTTACCAATTTGAGCTATAATAGCACACATTGCAAATGCCTACACTTTAGCATGTAATTATACCAGTCCAGGAGCATAAAATATGATATTTATTTGTCATATACATATGTTCTTGTATACTTGCTTCTGTTCGATATGATTTGGACTGGATGCCTGTGACCACGTCGGGTGGATTGTATTGTTATTCCTGTGACCACGCCGGACAAATTATTCTGTTATGCCCGTGACCATGCCAGGTGGATTGTGATATCAGCACGTGAGTTATCCGTACAAATCCAAATATTGATACAATAGCACGTGAGTTGTTCGTGCAACACGTGAGTTGTCCGTGCAGATTCATATATTGATACTATAGCACGTGAGTTGTCCGTGCGACACGTGAGTTGTCTGTGCAAATCCAGATATTGATACTATAGCACGCGAGTTGTCTGTGCAACACGTGAGTTATCCGTGCGATTGATATTGATGTGAGCTTTGGGAGAGTTGGTTACCGTTATTGGAACGGGTTGCGCGTCATAACGGTATGATATTTGGTTATTGCATTTCACCTTTACTTGCAAATCCTTTGACGGATTACCTGATTTACTTGCATATCTTCCTTATATGCTAGATTGTTGACTGAGCAGAACACTTTAAAACCAAGAATTGTGAGCATCAAAAATGGTTTTACCTAATATGTTTCGTGGTTGATTATATACATGTTCTATACTTGTTGAAATTTTGAACTGCACAGGTATTGGTGAGTGTCATCTATAGTTCTTGCTTATTTTATCTCGTCGAGGTTAGTTAGGATATTTATTGAGTACATGGGGTCGGTTGTACTCATATTATACTTTTGCACCTTGCGTGCAGATCCTTGTGTTGATGTCGTTGTGTTCGGCGATGGCTGACATTGAAGATGTACCCGCATTATAGTTATGGCTATCACTTGTCCTTAATAGTATTAGATTCGGATTCTGTTCATTTACATTTCAAACATATGTTATAATTATTTCAATTTAGTTTTGTAAAAATCTAAGTCCTGGTAGCTCATGATTTATACTACCAGTCCTTGGAAAATTTCTTATATAAAAGTTTAATTATTTCTTCATTTATTTTCTCAGTAAACCTCTTTGAATTGGATTGTTGTTAATTGACTTACCTACCGGTTTGGATTAGGTGCCATCATGACTGGTTGAAGTTAAGGTCGTGACAACTTGGTATCAGAGCTCTAGGTTTATAGGTTCTACGAGTCATGAGCAATTGTCTAGTAGAGTCTTGAGGATCGGTATGATGACGTCCATACCTATCTTTGAGAGGCTACAAAGCATTTAGGATAAAATTCCCACCTTTCTTTCTTTATCGTGCGACATTGATTCAGCTTGAAATGTATCGCTTGAATTTCCTTCCACTCACTCGTATGCATATGTGAGCGCTCGATATCAGCTTTACATCGACAGTTTGTGAATTCCGTGGATGAGGTGCGAGATGTATTTTCTGTGTTTTGGTGATGGGCTAGTCTAGAGGACTTGAGGTTCTATTTGGACCGCAGCTTAGGCTCGGTAGTTTTAGTTGTGTGAGCATGTGCTTTTGGACTTATATGTCTGGTAGTCTCCCTATGAGTGGAGTCTGTGGCTCGATGAATGGTTGGATGGCTATATGATGGGTATGATGTGACTGCGGGCTGTGTTCAAATAGTTTGAATATGACAAAAAGAGTTTTCTTGAGATGTAAAAAGGATTATTGGGTTTTTGATTCTGTCTTGATGTGACATATAGTCTCAAATTATGAGTGTGTTAAAGGATCTTTCATGTTGTTTAATTGTGGAAGGAATTAGATTCGCATGTCTTATTGATGAGTTCAGAATCAGGAAGATTAAGTGACTGCGTAGTAGTTATGGCTGCAATTAGAGAGATGTCAGTTTGAGGCTGACCAGGTTGGTTATCGCCTGCGGGGTGTCCTTAAGTTGTGTGATCCCTATGTTGTTTCTATGGAGAGTTTTCTCTTACTGGTGGGTTATATGTGTAGCAACTTGAGTTTGGATCGCTTGATGAAGTTGGCTTGACTGTTACAAGGATGAATGCGAGCTTAGCAGATGATTTGAGGTACTATATGGGTTGTGTCACATGAGTTTATGAAGGATTTAGTTTAATCTCACTGCAGTATTATGGCAGTAATAAAGTATGGTCATTATGAGTTATCGAGTGTTTTGACCTATGGCTTTGAGCCAAGTGGGGGAGTCTGTTATCGACGATTTGATTGCATACTTATGTGTTGTATTGGTTTCAGTCTGAGGCATACTTGTGGGTCGGTTATGACTTGCAAATGTTAGTTTGAAGGATGACTTAAGCAAGCAAATGTCTGGATGCATGATGTATTACACTTTATGGGTATATGAGAATCATGGAATGATTGAGTTGCTATTCGTGAAGGATGTAGTGTGAATGGAATAAGATTCACTCGATTGCTTAGATGTGTGGATTACTTCTTTGGGTATCGTCATGCTAATGGGGCATAGGTCGACCGGCCCGTTTGGGCGGTGCAATTGAGATTTGAGCAGAGTGGATGACTATCGGGAAAGTTCTGATGGATTCAGGAGTTATATGTAGCAATTGGAAATTTTCAAGATTTGTATATGGCTAGAATATGAGATTTACATTGAATGGTATCGGGACTTACGGTATTTCTGTATCACGATGGATTCTACATTTCAATATCATAAAGGAAAAAGGAATAACTTTAAATTTGTAGAGGGTCTCTTCAGAGTGGGTGTCTCGGTTATGGTACTTTTGGGGGTGCTTAAGAGGGAATATAGCGGCTTATGTGATTTAGGGCAGTGTGGTTTTATGCTAGGATCTCTTGTAGTGAGCTTTGGGTAAGCATCGTGGTTTTCTGGCAAGAAGAAGTGTCAACTTGAAGGTAATTCGGAAGGAACTCAGAGAAATAGGACTGCTTGGTAGTAGGTTGGATCAACACGGTAATGGATATGATCGGTTCTTGCTGTATTTTTGAGGCGGTGAGGCTTTGTATGTGTTTTGGTGGAAATACTCTTGGGTTGGCGACCTGTGTGGCTTGTTTGAGTTAGAGAGATTCGGTTTTGATGTCTTGGTTATGTGCAAATGGGTTTCGAAGAGTTCTCGATGGTTTCTATCACGGTTTGAGATGGATATTTCCTACCGGCATGAGGAACATGTTCCCTATTGTGAATTTCTACTGGATGGGATCAAATGGAAGGTTTCTGACTGATCGGGTATGTATTCTGCTGGTGACTCGGAGTTGTTAAAAAGATTCTCTTGCTTTATACATGATATCATGATGGATGTGGTGTATTGTGTGGGATTGAGATTAGCTTGTGCAAGGTCATTGTTCAGTTTTGAGGGGAAGGTCATGAATTCTTAAACAACATGGACGGTTTCAGATGACTAGATGAATGTTATTACTACTTGATATTTCTTGAGAAGGGCGCGCATTTCAGAAGGCGCACTTTGTTTTGACTTACGGATGCTTCATTAGTATTGTACGGATGCTTCATTAGTATTGCGGTACTCACCTGGTTGATCGACTGCTGATGTTCGGATTTTGCTATGTGGTATGGAGGAATTTTAGCAGTATTTCTCGTTGGGATGATTATGTATGAGAGATGTGTTAGTCATTCGAGTGGTGGAGTTGAGATCGACTATGGTGATTCATATGTTCTATGGATTTGGAGACTGGGAGTTCTTAGAAGCAGATTGTTTCGGGGTTGCAGACTGTGAAGATGTGGCCAAAGTTAGCTAGATGGTGGTACGTGTTACGATTGGATCATTGTGGACTTTTAGAGGGCTATTTATCCATTTAGGGATAATCAGAGTTGATTTGGGGGCCTATTGGTAGGACCGATGAGGATGTATATTCTATACCGGGGTGGATTTATTGACTCAGCACCGTTGTTGTTGAAAGGCGTAGCATTCGGTTAAAGTTGAGCTTGTTCATGTTCTGATATGTTCGATGTGTTACTCTTCTATGCTACGAGAGGATGTGATTTGTTGGTTATATGCACACCCGATGCGGTTCTGTTTGGTCCTCATAGCAGAATTTGAGCTAGGTAGTTATTGGGGTGTTGAATGGTTGATTGCGCCTTGGTTATGTTCTCTCCGACTGTGGTATATTGTGTTATTTGCTTCTCCATAGTTATGGTCACACACTTCATATATTGGTGTTGAATTGCATGTAGTTATTGATTTTAAGCATGGTGACTTAAGGTATTTCATCTAGGCCAGTGTTTGGATGGTTCACACATTGCGATGGGGCTATGTTGGGATATGACCCTTAGTGTTAGATTCATATGTCTTCGNACATGTTCCCTATTGTGAATTTCTACTGGATGGGATCAAATGGAAGGTTTCTGACTGATCGGGTATGTATTCTGCTGGTGACTCGGAGTTGTTAAAAAGATTCTCTTGCTTTATACATGATATCATGATGGATGTGGTGTATTGTGTGGGATTGAGATTAGCTTGTGCAAGGTCATTGTTCAGTTTTGAGGGGAAGGTCATGAATTCTTAAACAACATGGACGGTTTCAGATGACTAGATGAATGTTATTACTACTTGATATTTCTTGAGAAGGGCGCGCATTTCAGAAGGCGCACTTTGTTTTGACTTACGGATGCTTCATTAGTATTGTACGGATGCTTCATTAGTATTGCGGTACTCACCTGGTTGATCGACTGCTGATGTTCGGATTTTGCTATGTGGTATGGAGGAATTTTAGCAGTATTTCTCGTTGGGATGATTATGTATGAGAGATGTGTTAGTCATTCGAGTGGTGGAGTTGAGATCGACTATGGTGATTCATATGTTCTATGGATTTGGAGACTGGGAGTTCTTAGAAGCAGATTGTTTCGGGGTTGCAGACTGTGAAGATGTGGCCAAAGTTAGCTAGATGGTGGTACGTGTTACGATTGGATCATTGTGGACTTTTAGAGGGCTATTTATCCATTTAGGGATAATCAGAGTTGATTTGGGGGCCTATTGGTAGGACCGATGAGGATGTATATTCTATACCGGGGTGGATTTATTGACTCAGCACCGTTGTTGTTGAAAGGCGTAGCATTCGGTTAAAGTTGAGCTTGTTCATGTTCTGATATGTTCGATGTGTTACTCTTCTATGCTACGAGAGGATGTGATTTGTTGGTTATATGCACACCCGATGCGGTTCTGTTTGGTCCTCATAGCAGAATTTGAGCTAGGTAGTTATTGGGGTGTTGAATGGTTGATTGCGCCTTGGTTATGTTCTCTCCGACTGTGGTATATTGTGTTATTTGCTTCTCCATGATTATGGTCACACACTTCATATATTGGTGTCGAATTGCGTGTAGTTATTGATTTTAAGCATGGTGACTTGAGGTATTTCATCTAGGCCAGTGTTTGGATAGTTCACACATTGCGATGGGGCTATGTTGGGATATGACCCTTAGTGTTAGATTCATATGTCTTGGTACTACTATGTATGATGAATTCGTAGCATTGTGATTGTGGTGGTGCTTGATGAGCTTGCTGGATGGTTCTCTCATTTGAGTCATTTTTCATTTTTGGGTGCATTTGAATTATTGCGTACCGGTGAACGTGTTGTGGCTTAAGGTTTTATTGGTAGGGCATGTCAGTAGAGTGGTTGTATTTAATGAGATGAGGTCCTTGAACCTAGAATGGGTCCTATCCGATTTGATTGCGGTATATTTGAAAGGATGATGTCACTAGTCGGCTTAGAAATTGGCTATAGTTCTTGTCGAAGGAGGGAAAGCCTCATGACTTGTTGATATGATGAGTGGTTATGAGTTTCTGTGTGTTTCTTTCATCATCGGCATTACCAAGGTTTTGAACGATGTTTTCCTTGATATGAGATTTATTGCCGGTATCAGGGTTTTTTTAGCAGTTATTGTGGTCGTAAATTATTGCTACAAGTGTGCTAGTTATGCGGTATATCATGTGATTACATCATGAGTTATGATTATAGCTTGATACAACTTGTTCATACTTATACAATATGTATATGCGAGATTCGGGTCTTATAGGAAATTCTGGATGTTAAAAATTGGATTCAGAGGTTTACGAGCTACGGTTGGAGTAAGATCTTCAGTTATGTTGTGTTGTCGGGCCTATATGGAATAAGGTGACGTGGGATCACCCCCGGGTATGTGCATGGTAAGGTCACGCACCAATTTGATGATTTTGGAACGACTTTGGGCACGTTCGAGGACGAACGTATGTTTAAGTGGGGGAGAATGTAACGACCAGATCCGTCGTTTTGAGCATTTGCATTCCGTTCAGCTATTTTAAGTCTTGAGTAGTTTCGTATGATATATTATGACTTGTGCGAATCATCGGTTTTGGTTTTCAGGTTATTCGAAATTTCGAAGAATGATTCTCAACTAAGAAGCTTTAAGTTGAAAGAGTTGATCGAGTTTGACTTTCGAGTGTTTGACCCCCGATCGGAGTTTTGATGGTTTCGTTAGGTCTAGATGGTGATTTTGGACTCGGGCGTATGCCCGAATTTTCATTTGAATATTTCTAGAAGATTTCAGAACTAATTGGCGATAGTTGGAAATTTGAGGGTTTGGAATGTTCATAAGTTTGACCAAAAGCTAACTTTGATGAAATCGGGTTCGGATTATGGTTCTCGGAATTGAAATACCTTTGTTGTGTCATTTGGGACTTGTGTGCAAAATTTGAGTTCATTCTGAGTTGATTTGATAAAATTCTACACGAGTTTTGGAAGTTGAAAGATTCAAAGTTCATTATGTTTGATTTGAGGTGTGATTCATCGTTTCGATGTTGTTATGCGTGATTTGAGGCCTCGAGTAGGTCCGTGTTATGTTGTGCGACTTGTTGGTATATTTGGACGGGGTCCCGAGGGACTCGGGTGAGTTTCAGACGAGGTTCAGATCATTTTTGTCTCATGTTGCATTGCTGAAAAAGAGCTGGTTCTGGTGTTGCGCATCTGCGATTGGCTTTGCGCAGGTGCGGTGGTCGCAGAAGCGAAGGAATTGGTGCACCTGCGAAGAAGGCTAGGCCGGGGAACCATCGCAGATGCGTAGTAGGAAGCGAACCTGCATGCGCGCAGATGCGGAGTAGGAAGCGCACCTGCGTGCGTGCAGAAGAGAGATCATTGGCGCAAGAGCAAAGTCTTGGCCTGGAAGCAGAGTCTGCAGGTGCGGAAGTTGGGCGTTGAAGTGGGTCCGCAAATGCGGACATTTTGACCACAGAAGTGGTGGCTACTGAGTTTGGGCCTGTTCGCAGAAGCGAAGGCTGGGTCGCACATGCGAGTCCGCAGAGGCGGGAATTTGTTCGCAAATGCGAAAATTGCTGGGCAGAAGCTATAAAATCAAGGGTTGTCAACTTTTATCATATTTGGAGCTATGGTTCTCGGATTGAGACGATTTTTGAGGCGATTTTCACCACATCGATTGGGGTAAGTGTTTTCGACTCGATTTTAGTTATAATTCATGAATCTATCTTAGATTTTGGCATTTGGATTATGAATTTTAAAGAGAAATTGAGGGGTTTTGCCTAAAATTGCATAAAGCGAATTTTTGAGTTCTGAACATCGACTCGGAGTCAGATTTGAGTGAAACTAGTATGGTTGGACTAGTAATTGAATGAGTTGTCGGATTTTATGAGTTTTTTTGGGTTCCGAGATGTGGGTCCAGATTTGATTTTTTCGTTGACTTTGAGCTTTTGATTAAAGATTCGACCTTTATTAATTGGGTTTGTTTCCTTTGGCATTATTTGATATTCTTGAGTTGCTTTTAGCTAGTTTCTAGTTGTTTGTAGATCGGTACGTATGGGATGAAATTTCTAGAGTATTGTTTGGTTGAGTCACTAGTTGTCTGAATTATTTGTGATAGCTACGTGCTATGGGTGCACATATGTGTCGGGTTTGAACCCATGTGCGAGCACCGGGGTATTTATCTATGCTCGAGGTAGTGCTTAGGCTATGATATGCCTAGAGTTGATAGTCTCCTACTGGTAACACACTGAGGTCTAATAGTCGCCATGTCGGGAAGCACCTGGATCTGCATACGAGGTGCAAAGTGTAGTATGAGTACAACTAACTCAATAAACAACAAGACTAACCTCTGGGTTGAAAGTAGTGATGAGCTCCGTAGGTATAATCCAGTACATAAATAATGGTGCAGAAATGTAGGCATGCTTTCAAGTTCAACAGTTAAACTCAATAAAAGCAAAAATAGATCAATATTGCATGATATGAGTAATATGACACCTCAATGGAAAGACCTCATGTACTACTGGTCACAATTCATTCGGTCACTCAGTACTATTTATGTCCAATCCAGCCCAGGGATATTCCATTCCGTATATATATATATATATATATATATACACACACACATACACATACATCGACTGACAATCAGTCACTCAGTACCGTATAAGGCAAGTCCAACCCGGGAAAAAATTATCCCCAAATATAAATGATACGGACAAGATCCAGACTCCGGAGGGGCTCCTTCAGCCCAAGCGTGATATAAAGCCTATATGGCCTGCTGCAGGCGGGCAGTCCCGATCCATATAATGATAAAGCCTATAAGGCCTGCTGCAGGTGGGCAACCTCGATCCATGTAATAATAAAGCATATAAGGCCTACTACAGGCGGGCAGCCTCGATCCATGTAATAATAAAGCCTATAAGGCCTGCTGCAGGTGGGCAACCCCGATCCATGTAATAATAATATAAATAAAGCCAATATGGCCTGTTGCGGCACGTATCTCGATCCCATAAATATCCTCACAATGGACTAATATGACTGAGTGTGAAATGTATATTTTTTTTAAAATAATTAATTCAATAGCAACACGACCCTAAACATGATCTTTAATAAGAGCCTCAGCTCAATTTCTCTAACACGTGAAAAATTTTCAGATAATAACATGATTCTTTAATTTTACAACTTCACATGATTTATTCAAGTCACAATTTCTATGGTGCACGTCCACACGCTCATCATCTATCATGTGCGTCACCTCCAAATAATTTATATAACACCAAATTCAGGGATTCATACCCTCAGAACGAAGTTTAGAAGTGTTACTTACCTCGAACCATATAATTCTTTATTCTGTTATTCCCTTGCCATGAGAATTGGTCTCTGAAAGTCTCGTATATAGTCACAATTAATTCAATTCAGTCAATACCAATTATTGTAATTAATTCCATAAGAAAATACTAATTTTCCAATAAAATCCGAAATTTCACTCAAAATATCATCTGTGGGCTCCACATCTCGGAATCTGATAAAAATTATAAAATATGAATGCTCATCCAACCACGAGTCCAACCATATAAATTTCACCAAATTTCGATATCAACTCGACCCTCAAATCTTCAATTAAAGTCCATGAAGATTTCTACCATTTTCAACTCAATCTTTACCCATTTGAACTCAACAATCTTTCCACAAACCTTATTAATACGTGTATGTATAAATAATACTCTTACACTGAAGAATCATACTCCCAATAATCCATCTTTACTCAAACTCAAAATTGAAGACTTGGGTTAGAAATCCTTACCTCTTTTAAGCCTTAGCAAAATCCTTGTGAAATCTTCAAACCTTGAACAAGAATTGATGGACAAATGGCTAGGTCTTCACTTTCTCTCTCTAAGATGCTCTCACCTCTCTCTAAAATATCAGATGAAACCCTTCAAAATGACCCCCAGTAGTATTTTATAAGAATGGGGTCAGGTTTATAAAACCAGAAAAATGAAGCCCCGAAACACACTCTGCTGTCCGCATATCGGCCGCAAAAATTTGGTGCCCAAAACTGGAGGTCGCCTGCCTGGGTATGCGGTAGTTATGCTGCTCGCAGACCTGTTATGCAGTCGCATAATGCACCGCAGAACTGGTCTGCGGTCGCATAATGCACCGCAGATCTTTCTCCAAGCTACCCTGCCTCTGATTCACTCTGCGACTATTATGCGGTCCGCAAAGTGATTCTGCGACCGCATAGTGGGTCGCAAAAATAACTTTTTCTGGCAAAATTTTTCTTTTACTCCCCAGTACATTGTTTAACCCAAAAAGTCCGAGCCGTATTTGTACTAATTAATCTACCTCGGCACTAGATAACCTTAATTTTCTTAGAAAAAATTATCCGGGTCGTTACACATAAGTCAACATCCGGTCAACTTTTCCAACTTAAGTTCTCAATTATGAGACTAAGTATTTTATTTCACTCCGAAATCCTTCCGGACCCGAACCAACTAACTCGGTAAGTCATAAAATAACTGTAAAGCATAACTTGAGCAGTAAATGAAAAAATATGGTTATAATACTCAAAACGACCGGCCGGGTCGTCACAGTCCTAGTGGCTCATGACTTGTACTACCAGTCCTTGGGAAATTTCTTGTATAAAAGTTCAGTTATTTCTTCATTTATTTTCTCAGTAAACCTCATTGAATTGGATTGTTGTTAATTGGCTTACCTAGCAATTTGGGGTAGGTGCCATCACGACTGGCTGAATTTTGGATCGTGACAAGTCAGTATCAGAGGTCTAGGTTCATAGGTTCTCCGAGTCATGAGAAAGTGTCTAGTAGAGTTGGTATGATGATGTCCATAACTATCCTCGAGAGGCTACAGGGCATTTAAGATAAACTTTCCATCTTTCTTTCCTTATCGTGCGGCATTGATTCAGCTTGAAGCATATCTCTTGGAATTCCTTCCACCCACTCGTATGTGCATATGAGCGCTCGGTATCAGTTGTACATCGATGGTTTGTGGAATTCCATGGATGAGGTGCGAAATGTATTTTCTGTGTTTTGGTGATGGGCTAGCCTGGAGGAATTGAGGTCCGACTTGGACCGCAACTTAGGCTCGGTGATTTCGGTTGTGTGAGCATGTGCTTTTGGACTTATATGTCCGCTAATGTCCCTATGAGTGGAATTTGTGGCTCGATGAGTGGTTGGATGGCTATATGATGAAGTATGATATGGCTTCGGGATGTGTTCATATGGTTTGAATGTGATGAGAAGAGTTTGCTTGGGATGTAAAAAGGAATACTGAGTTGTTGATTTCTGTCTTTAATATGTTGTACAATCTCGAGTTATGAGCGTGTTAAGGGAAGTTTCATATTGTTCATTCGTGGGGTGAAGTATATTCTTATTTGCTGTTGATGAGCTTAGACTCAGGACGTTTAGTGAATGCTTAGTGTTTATGTCCATGGTAGGATGTAAGAGTTTCAAGTTTGAGGCTAAGCAGGTGGATTATCTCTTGCAGGGTCCTGAGGTTTTGTGATCCCTATGTTGTTTTTGTGGAGAGTTTTCTCTTACCAATGGGTTATAGGTGTAGCAACTTGAGTTTGGATCGCTTGAGGAAGTTGGCTTGACTGTTAGGAGGATGAATATGAGCTTAGCAGATGATTTAAGGTACTATATGGTTTGTGTCACATGAGCTTATGAAGGATTTAGTTGAATCTCACTACGGTATTATGATAGTAATAAAGTATAGTCATTGTGAGTTATCAAGTGTTTTGATCTATGGCCTTGAGCCAAGTAGGGGAGTACGTTATCGATAATTTGATTGCATGGTTATGTGTTGTATTGGTTTCAGTCTGAGACATACTTGTGGATCGGTTGTGACTTGCAGATGTTTGGTTTTGAGGACGACTTAAGCAAGAAAACTTCTGGATGCATGATGTATTACATGTTATGGGTATATGGGAATCATGGAATGATTGAGTTGTTATTCGTGATGGATGTAGTGCACATGGAGTAGGATTCACTCGATTTCTTAGAGATGTGGATTACTTCTTTGGGTGTCGTCGTGCTAATGGGGCACAGATCGACCCGCCTATTTGGGAGGTGCAATTGAGATTTGAGAAGAGTGGATGACTCTTCGGAAGGTTCTAATGGATTCAGGAATTATATGTAGGAATTGGGAATTTTCATGATTTGTATATGGCTAAAATATGAGATTTGTGTTGGTTGGTGTCGGGACTTACGGTATTTCCGTATCACGATGGATTCTATATTTCAATATCATAAAGGAAAAAGGAAAAACTTTAAATTTGCAAAGGGTCTCTTCAGAGTGGGTGTCTCGGTTATGGTACTTGTGGGTGCTTAAGAGGGAATACATCGACTTATGGGCCTTAAGGCGGTATGGTTTTATACTAGGATCTCATGTGGTGAGCCTTGGGTAAGGACCGTGGTTTTCTGGCAAGGAGAAGTGTCAACTTGAGGGTAATCCGGAAGGAACTAGGAAAAGTAGGACAACTTGGTAGTAGATTGGATCAGCACCTTAATGGATATGATCGATTGTTTAGGTACTTATGATGTGGTGAGTCTCTACAGCTGTTTTGTGGCAATACTCTTGGGTTTGGCGACCTTCGTGGCTTGGTTGAGTTAGAGAAATTCGGTTCTGATGACTTGGTTATATGCAAATGGGTTTCGAAGAGTTCTGGATGGTTTCTACCACGATTTGAGATGGATATTCCTACCGGCATGAGAAACATGTTGTGTATTATGATTTTATCCTAGATGTGATCAAATGGAAGGTTTCTGATTGATTGGGTATGTATTATACTGGTGACTCAGAGTGATTATGAGATTCTCGTACTTTTTACATGATGGCATGATAGATGTGGTGCGTCCTGTGGGATTGAGATTTGCATGTACAAAGTGGCGGTTCAGTTTTGGAGGGAAGGTTATGAATTCTTAGACAACATGGACGTTTGCAGATGACTATATGAATGATATTATTACTTGGTATTGCCTGAGAAGGGTGCGCATTTCAGAAGGCGTACTGTGTTTTGACTTACAGATGCTTTATTGGTATTGCGGTACTCACCTGGTGGATCGACTATTGATGTTCAAATTTTGCTATGTGGCATGGAAGAATTATAGAAGTATTTATCATGGGGACGATTATGTATGAGATATGTGTTAGCCATTCGAGTGGTGGAGTTGGGATCGGCTATGGTAATTCATGTGTTCTATGGATTTGAAGATTGGAAGTTCTCAGAAGTAGATTGTTTCAGGGTTGCGGACTGTGAAGATGTGGCCAAAGTTAGCTAGATGGTGATACGTGTTACGGTTGGATCATTGTGGACTTTTGGAGGGCTCTTTATCCATTTGGGGATAGCCGGAGTTGATTTGGGGGCCCATTAGTAAGCTCGAGGAGGATGTGTATTCTACACCGGGTTGGATTTGTTGACTCAGCACCGTTGTTGTTGAAAGGTGTGGCAATCGGTTAGAGTTGAGCTTGTTCGTGTTCTGATATGTTCTATGTGCTACTCTTCTATGTTACGAGGGATTGTGATTTGTCAGTTATAT
>AWOL01S0102124.1:15162-29370 GCA_000715115.1 Nicotiana otophora
AATAAGTTCTTCGTCAGAGCTCAGGATCTGCAGTACTACGAAAGACTGATGGTTATTGAAAACCATAAATTTTATGACAACATCAAATTGGGAAAGAGAATATAAGAAGGGATCAAAAGAAGAATGGGTATAAATTTTGAAGCACTCCAAGTCACAAATAAAGCCTTACAGTTAGGAGGTATCTCCAAGAATAAAGAAGTAGGTGCGGTGATGGTAGCCCAAGGTCCAAAGTCTCCTCTTACATACCAAACACCTCCACCCACATATCAGCCTTCACCTACCAGATACCAACAACCTACCGCCACTTACCATACTTATAATACCCAACCAGCATACTACCACTCACCACCAGCCTTCCAAAACTACCAAAAACCTAGACCAAGCTTCGATCGCAAACTACCCAAACAATACACCCCAATTGTTGAACTCATAGACCAACTGTACGAGAGACTGAAGGCTGCTGGTTATATCACTCCCATTCCCGTTGTTGCTATGGAAAACCATTCCTAGTAGATTAACCAAAATAAGATATGTGTCTATCACTCAGGCATGAAAGGGCATACTATTGATGAGTGTCATACTTTGAAGGATAAGATTCAGACATTAATTGATACCAAAGTCATACGGGCAAAGGAGGCTGCACCCAATGTCCGTAACAATCCTCTCCCAGATCACAGGGGTGGAGGAGTAAATGTGATAGAGACGATGCAAAATGGGACTCAGAGGGGTCAATTGGACTCATTCGAGAAGGGGATAATTCTGAAACATCTCCAGTCACTCTCACACCTATCATGGTACAGACTCAGGCATCAATTAAAGTTGAAGTAGCTGCACCAACTCCGTTTGAGGTTGAAGTAACAACTCTCTTCACCGTGATGGTAGTACCTACGTCATCTTATAAGTCTAATACTATACCATGGGATTATGTTGCGGAAGCAAGAAGGAAAGGAAAGGTAAAAATGGAAGAAATAGGTGTAGCGCAAGGTATGACCAGAACTGATAGGGTTTATACACCCGAGCATTTGGGAGTAACAAGCAAAGAAGTTGCATCTAAATTGCATGTCACTGATACTGGCCCAGATGATCTTTGGAGAAAGGTGCAGGAAAGAGAGTATTCTATGGTTGATCATCTGAACAAAACCCTAGCTCAATTATCCATTTTATCACTGCTGCAAAACTCTGAGGCACATAGGAATGCCCTGATAAAGGTGTTGAATGAAGCCTATGTACCCAACAACATCACCAGTGGAGAGATGGTCAATATGGTACGGCAAGTATTGGAAAGCCACAAGATCATGTTTCATGAAGACGAGCTGCCACTAGAAGGACTAAGTCACAACAGGGCACTGTATATCACAGTGTAGTTTGAGGACAAGTTCATTGCCAGAGGCTTGATAGATGGGGGTTCGAGTCTCAACATATGTCCACTAACTACTCTGAAAAGATTAGGTAAAGGCATGCACGAGATAGGAGCAGGAAGTATGAATGTGAAAATATTTGATGGGTCTTAAAGGGCCACAATTAGGGAGACCAACCTCGGCCTATAGATGGGCCCAACCTAGTTTGATGGTGAGTTTTAAGTGTTGGATATATCTGCTACCTACAACCTATTGTTGGGACGACCTTGGATACATGACGCTGGGGCCATAGCTTCTACTCTATATCATGTCATGAAGTTTGAGTGGAACCATCAGAAAGTGATCATTCATAGGGACAAAAGTAATCACATTTACACCAATCAAATTGTTCCGGTCATCGAGAATAGAAGGAAGTTGGGTGGAGAAAAATACCATAACATCGAGCGCGTCAACGCAATTGAAAAGTACAAATGGTGGAGAAGTAAGATAGAAGGCATATTAGCATGGACAAGGTATGAACCTAGCAAGGGTCTCAGTAAACATCTTCAGGGTATCACCAAACCGATACAGCTAAAGCGTCATGGCACAACTTTTGGGCTTGGGTATGAATACACCTAGCATGAGTATCAAAAGTGGTCGCCACCATGGCGTGGTCCTTATTACCCTCTAGAGAGACCAATACCACATTTGAGCTAGTCATTTCATCAAGCTGACATGATGTGGGAGTCCGAAGAAGATGAAGTTCTAGCTGGCATAAGGAATTTATTTCTGGATGATGAAGACATGGATTGTGGTGCGATAGTTGAGGAGGAGGAGGAGGAGGAGGAAGGCCTTATTATTCAGACCGTGGATAAGGGAGCTATTTTCAAGAACTGGACTGCTGCACCATCAAGGGCCCGTCGAGTTCCTGGGTAGCCTGGCAATTAGCATCATTTATTTTTGAAAGCAATTAGATGAGCATCTAAGACATTTCAGTATTTTGTTTTAAGCATATTTTGTTTTGAAATAATTGCTCGAGTCATCGAGCCGTACTTGTTTGACGTTTTCAAGATTTATCTAATGCATTGTTATTTTAGTATTTATTATTATTCTTTATATTTTTTTTCTACAACATTATTATTACCTATCCCGATGAACCTACGATTGTGACATATAATGAGACAACGCAACATAAGGATAATGATTCAGAGGATCTGAAAGAGGATATAATACACGAGAAAATTGTCAGAAAAGTGGAAAACTTTGAAAACAAGCCTAAGTCCAATTTGGATGAGACTGAAACAGTTAATTTCGGAGACTCCGAAACAGTTAAGGAAACTCGTGTAAGCATTCACCTATCGCCGTCAGAGAGAGAAGAGTACATCCGGTTCTTGAAGGAGTATGAGGATATTTTTGCATGATCCTATGATGATATGACCAGTTTGAGAATGTCCATAGTGACTCATAAACTACCTACCAACCCTATGTTTCCGCCTGTAAAGCAGAAGCTCACAAAGTTCAAGCCAGATATGAGTCTAAAAATAAAAGAGAAAGTGACCAAGCAGATCAAAGCTAAAGTTCTCAGAGTGGTTGAATATCCGACGTGGTTGGCTAACATTGTGCCGGTTCCAAAGAAAGATGGGAAGGTTAGGGTGTGTGTCGACTATCGTGATTTAAACAGAGCAAGTCCCAAAGATGATTTCCCTTTGCCCAATATACACATACTGATTGACAACTGTACCAAGCATAAACTCCAATCTTTGTGGATCTCTTCGGGGGATATCATCAGATCTGGATGGATGAAGAGGATGCCGAAACGACTGCCTTTATTACACCATGGGGAGTATATTATTACAAAATAATGTCGTTTGGACTAAAGAATGCTGGAGCCACCTATATGAGGGCCATGACAACTATTTTTCATGACATGATACACAAGAAGATAGAGGTATATGTGGATGATGTCATCATCAAATCCAAGAGAAGCACAGATCATATAGCATATTTGAGGAAATTCTTTGATCGACTTCGAAGATACAACCTGAAACTAAATCCCGCAAAATGTGCCTTCTGAGTCCCCGGTGGAAAGTTGTTAGGGTTCATCGTCAGCCGTCGGGGAATTGAGCTAGACCCGTCAAAGGTCAAGGTTATCCAAGATTTGCCATCTCCGAAGAACAAGAAAGATGTGATGAGTTTCTTGGGGCGTCTCAATTACATCAGCCGTTTCATAGCACAATCAACTGTGATTTTTGAACCGATTTTCAAAATGTTAAAGAAAGACGCTGCAACAAGTTGAACTGAAGAATTCCATAAAGCCTTTGACAAGATCAAGGAATATTTATCCAAACCACATGTTCTGGTCCCACCAGAACTTGGGAGACCGTTGCTACTCTATTTATCTGTACTAGATGGGGCTTTCGGCTGTGTCTTGGGACAACACGATGAGACGAGAAGAAAGGAACATGCCATATACTATCTAAGTAAGAAGTTCACACCCTACGAAGCACGATATTCTTTGCTGGAGCGCACCTGTTGCGCTTTGACGCAGATTACTCAGAAGTTGAGGCACTACTTCTGTGCCTACACCACATATCTCATATCAAGAATGGATCCGTTAAAATACATCTTCCAGAAACCCATGCCTACAGGAAAGTTGGCAAAATGGCAGATACTACTGAGTAAGTTCGACATCATCTATGTAACTCAGAAAGCGTTCAACGGACAGGCATTAGTAGATCACTTGGCAGAAAATCCTGTGGTGGAGAATATGAACCATTGAAAACATATTTTCCCAATGAAGAGGTATCATTCGTAGGAGAAGATATCACTGAAACCTATGACAGTTGGAGAATTTTTTTGATGGAGCTGCAAACTTCAAAGGAGTAGGTATTGAACCAGTTTTGTACCAGAGATGGGTCAACACAATCCGGTATCCGCAAAACTTAGATTTCCGTGTACCAATAATATGGCAGAATACGAGGCTTGCATCTTAGGGCTCAAGTTGGCCATAGACATGAAAGTTATGGAATTGATGGTAATTGGAGATTCAGACCTTTTGGTACATCAGGTTCTAGGATAATAGGCTACAAAGAATACCAAAATATTGCCATATTTGTACTACGTACAAGAGTTGATGATGAGGTTCACAAAAATAGAGTTCAAACATATTCCGAGAATCCAGAATGAATTCGCAGATGTGTTGGCCACTCTATCTTCCATGATACAACTCCCAAACAAGAATTTCATCGATCCTATTCCAGTAGGAGTCCATAATCAGCCAGCTTATTGTGCTCTTGTTGAAGAAGAAACTGATGGGAATCCGTGGTTTCATGACATTAAAAAATATTTGGCAAAATGAGAGTACCCGGAGCACGCAAATCATACTCAGAAATGCACACTCCGAAGATTGTCCAACCATTTCTTCCAAAGTGGAGGAATTTTGTACAGAAGGACTCCAGATCTAGGATTATTACGGTGTGTCGACGCCAAGGAAGCATCCAAATTGCTCGAAGAGATACATGCCGGAACTTGCGTACCACATATGAATGGATTTATTCTAGCTAACAAAATATTAAGAGCGGGATATTTCTGGATGACTATGCAAACGGACTGCATTAGGTATGTCCAAAAGTGTCATCAATGCCAAGTACATGCGGATATGATACGAGTGCCACCCAATGAACTCAATGCAATAAGTGCACCTTGGCCTTTCTCCGCTTGGGGGATGGATGCCATCGGTCCATTAGAACCCGCCGCTTCAAATGGGCACAGGTTCAGTCTAGTGGCCATAGATTATTTCACAAAATGGGTTGAAGCCGCATCTTACAAGGCTGTAAATAAAAAGGTCATCGCAGATTTCGTTAGGGATTGTATTGTCTCTTGATTCGGGGCAACAGAATCAATCATCACCGACAACACTGCCAACCTTAACAGTGATTTGATGAAATCCATGTGTGAAACCTTCAGGATCAAGCATACGAATTCCACAGCATACATGCCACAAATGAATGGAGTTGTGGAAGCCGCCAATAAGAAAATCAAGAAGATATTAAGGAAGATGGTAGATAATCACAAACAATGGCATGAGAAGTTACCATTTTCCCTACTTGGATATCGTACCGCGGTTTGCACATCAACCGGGGCAACTCCTTATTTGCTGGTCTATGGCACTAAAGCTGTCATTCCCGTTGAAGTAGAAATTCCTTCTTTGAGAATCATACAAGAGGCCGAACTCAGTGATGCAGAATGGATACGAAGTCGTTATGAGAAACCGTCTCTCATTGACAGAAAATGAATGAACGCAGTATGTCACAGTCAACTTTACCAGAACAGAATGTCCAGAGCTTTCAACAAAAAGGTCAGGCCTAGACAATTCACATCGGGGCAGCTGGTGCTGAAGCGGATCTTCCCGCATCAAGATGAAGCCAAAGGGAAATCTTCACCCAATTGGCAAGGGCCCTACATAGTTCACAGAGTACTAACAGGAGGAGCGCTCATACTCGAAGAGATGGACAAAGAAGTTTGGCCAAAACCTATCAACTCAGACACAGTCAAGAGATACTATGTTTAGATTGTTTATGTATCTTCATCTGATGTAACTAAACTGCGCTTGACCTGATTCCCGTTTAAGAGGGGATACGTTGACAGCCCTGTGTGTTCGGTCACATCTCAATAAAATCTTCATTTTTTCCATGGTCAGAAACTGGGGCAGAATTTTGAGGAGGACCCTCAACATTCTAAAGCAAGTCCAGCCAACTTCGTAATACACAGAACAGTCAAAGAATTACTTTTAATCTGGGGTATAATTTTGAGGAGGACCCTCAAAATTCTAGAGCAAGGAATCTGCAATGTCTCTAAAATATATCACAGTCATTGGTTCATCTAACTTAGTCGATGTTGCATAATACTATATTTTAAATAACTACATTCATCAAATGCACGCATTTCTTTCAAAAACTTTATTTCTATAAACAGCCAGATGTTACCTAGGGTGACTCAAATAGGATCTCAAGACAGGAGCACAGGCAAAGCAAAAGACAAAAGCGCGAACCAACCTTCCCCTACAAAACTCACAATTTTTCTTTGGATGCAGGCACAGTAAGATAATAATATTTGTAGACACGTCAGGTCACTACCTTCAAGATAGCAGATTATCTATCCCAAGTATCTCCAGTTAAGAAACACTTTACTATCACTCATCATTTTATTTGTATAAGGCTAAGCCCTGCCTCCCTAATCGCATGAGACTAAGCATTGTCTCCTTCCTTTGTATGAGACTAAGCATTGTTTCCTATTTGTATGATACTAAGAATTGCCTCCTTAACTGCATAAGGCTAAGCACTACCTTTCCTTACATCGAGACTAAGCATTGTCTCCTATTTTGCATGAGGCTAAGCCCTGCCTCCCTAATTGCATAAGGCTTAGCACTGCCTTTCCTTATATCAAGACTAAGCATTGTCTCCTATTTTGCATGAAGCTAAGCCATGCCTCCCTAATTGCATAAGGCTAAGCACTGTCTTTCCTTGCATGAGACTAAGTATTGTATCCTTTCTTTGCATAAGACTAAGCATTGTCTCTTATTTGCACGAGGCTAAACATCGCCTCCTTAACTGCATAAGGCTAAGCATTGCCTCTTTAACTTCACAAGGCTAAGCACTGCCTTCTTTGCATGAGACTAAGCATTGTCTCTTATTTGCACGAGGCTAAACATCGCCTCCTTAACTGCATAAGGCTAAGCATTGCCTCTTTAACTTCACAAGGCTAAGCACTGCCTTCTTTGCATGAGACTAAGCATTGTCTCCTATTTTGCATGAAGCTAAGCACTGCCTCCCCTTCTTTGCATGCGACTAAGCACTGTCTCCTATTTTTGCATGAGGATAAGCCCTGCCTCCCCCTCTTGCATACGGCTAAGCACTGCCTTTTTCTTAGGATTAAATACTATCCCCACTACACCACCTAAGACCTAGCACTATCCTCTGTTCACCTAGGGCTAAGCATTACCCTCATCTTACACAAGACTAATCCTTGTCTTGTCTCATCTTCGCATGTGACCAAGCATCACATCTTTTCACTTCATAGGCTAAAATATCGCCATTTTGTTCAAAGGCATCATAGTCCAAAGACATCATCCTCGTAGCTGGAAGACACCATTCCATGGCCTGAGGATCTCTCAGTATTACACATCATTATTCAAAGGCGTCATGGTTCAGAGGCACCATTTTTATGGCCCGTGGACATCATTTCATGGCCTGTGAATCCCTTATCACATGATTCATAGCCCAGGACGCCATGGTATAAGGACATCATCCCCACCATCCAAAGACAACTTTTATAGTCCAAAGGGATTTTTCATCATGTTTAAACTCTCGCAATAATCCATATATACTTGCATGCATCGTGTTTTAAGTTTTGCAAGTAATCCAGTAAGTAATTGTTCTCCTAACGGGAGAAATCTTCGCTCCGATTTTCGTTCAATGTTCACATCCTGCAACTATTTCAAACGCAACAAAGCACCATCAGTTACCCACTTTTACTTGATAACCATTCCGATACTCGTTTTAAGATACATCCATAACATTTCAGAGTCACATTCATGATTTTGCACAAATTCATATGATATTGTCCTACCCAAAAGAACCATTTCCGAAGCATACGACCATTCTTATGACAACCCCATCGGTTCAGGTCACCGTTGGATCCAGAACTACACACGACCTGATTCCCGTAATACCAGGGATATGTAGGTAACTCAGGAACCATGGTTCGGCCCCATTTTTCAAATCACACCATCCCTCACTCAATTCGGCCAAAATTGGTCATCATATGCTTTACCCGACAACTCTTTCATCATTTTCGGGTAAAGAGAGGCAGCTGTTGATACCCAATTTTGCCCTTATATTTTTCAAAATATATTCATGCCTTCAAAATAGCATTTTATGCATCATTATTTAGTTTACAAATCTATACAAGCATTTCTAAACCCTAAAGACCCATTTCCGCCCGTCCTCCGCCTCCAAATCCTCTCGAACTTTCTCCTCTCTCCACAGAAACCCTAGCCGCCCCCTCAAATCTCTTCAAATACGTCTCAACCATGTATTCTCTCCATGATTTCCTTAACTTCTGTATGTTATCTCGTTATTTTCTACAAAACTATAGTATCACCCAGTACTTGCCTAAATATGGCAAGTACTATCTCTCAGAATCCGGCCATTCGACTTTAATCGCTTGAATCCGGACAGTATTTAGTCCATATACATCGTGACCATGGCTATATGGGTTCGATTAGCCAAGATTTTCGGCCAATCTTTGATTTCTGTCAATTAGAGTTTGCCTATTTTTTTCCTAATCCGATTTTTATTGATTCTGCATGTTAATATTTCCTTATTTATGTCTGATTTTATAGTTTTTCTTGTTTACTGGTTCAATTTATGTCACTATATAAACCCATCCCCATCCCCCTTTGAAAGAGACTGGAATCGATATACTTTCACTAAATATTGGAGCTTTGTTCTCTGATTCCCTCATTCTCTTGTTCTGTACTTCATTTTAGCCGGCTGAAAGCCAAGGCCACTGAGATTCTATTATTCGAACTTTCTCTTGGTGCGAGCATTGACCGGAGTTCTTTTGAAGCTCTTGGGAACTTTGACGCATTGAGATTCTGGGTTCTTGTAAAAATTTTGTTCTTTGTTGTTGTCCGTTTAATTAGTAAGTCGCTTGATCTTTTGCAATTTCATTTTTTATGTGTCTCGAATGTGCATGCGCTCTCGCTTCTGAAATATAATGCTTAATATGTTTCTGCGCTACTTTTATGCCCAACTCTGTTAGCTTTACACTCGTTTTAAATCTCTCTAGCATTTAACTCCTCCTAATGTTGTTAGTTTTTAGATTGTCTATGTCTAACTTGGATAATCTGAACCCTCCTAAGCTCGTTTAGCTAGTGTATTGGCGTCTAAATGTTCATGAATATTCTTACCTGCTTTGTCCTGAATCTCTGTAATGAATGCCTCAAATCTGTAATAATATATGTTAAGACCTTCACTGTTAACTATGACTTGTTTCTCTGCTATTGTGTCACTCAGCATGCTCACTTGATCGCATACCCCTTTAATGATGGCTTTAAATTATAGAATAGTTATCTCAACTTGTTTTCCCTACCATGTTTGAACTGTTTTGATATTAAGATGAATCACTAGCATAACTTAGACCTTCCCTAGTTAATTAGTCTACTGGTCAATACTAGAATGCCTACGTTTTCCATTTGACATGAGTTTATTTTCACTATGTTTTGAATATCAGCAATGATTATCTTGCATATGTAATATGTTCTAATTTGTGTTAAGATTTTTCTATCAACTATGACCTTGCTTCCCTGCTAATATGCCTCCCCAGCATGTCTTTGGCTCACTTAATTCCTTGTTCCTTCAGTGACTACTTGACTTGTCACAATGTGTGCTCCCCTATCATGTCTAAATGTTGTCTTGTTCCCAGATGATATTTAACATGTCTGTTTAATAACATCAAGACCCATACTTAGCACAATCTGGACCTTCTTTAGGTAAATAGTCTACTGTGTCGATGCTAGAATACCTACATGTGCTATTTAACATGAGCTTACTCTTCACTCTGCATTGAATCTTTTTGATGTTTATCTTGCATACATAATGTGTTTTAATGTTATAAGACTTTTTTCCCTCGGTTGTGATCTTGCTTCCCTGCTAATATGCCCCCAGTATGTCTTAATCCCCTGTTCCTTCAGTGATTGCTTGAACTGCCAAAATGTGTGCTCCCTATCATATTTCAATGCAATCTTGCCTCCTGATAAGAGTTAACATGTCTGTCCTATGACACCAAGATGTATACTTAGCATAATTTGGACCTTTTAGGTTTCAACTTGTTAGTATTATACACTTGTGCATGATAATCTTTGTATATATTGCAAACCTGTCTCTTCCCCAATTTTTTTCAATACGAGGCTATCTATATGGTTCTTTGCTATCTTGTTGAACCTACTTTCCTATTTGATTAATTACTCTATATGCTCAATTTGGATATGTCTACTTTAGGATATGAATGTATCTCCTAACTTCTGTCCATTTTCCTCACTGGCAACTTATGTTATTCTGAACTCTTCATTCTTAGCCAGCTGAAAGCCAAGGCTACCTAGGTTCTATTATTGGCCTCCTAGTGTGAGCACTGCTCAAGATCCAATTGAGGCCCTTGTGAACTCTGATATACTAAAGCTTGGTCCTAGTCATTCTCTCAACCTCTAGAACTGTCCCTAATACTCTATTTCCCTGTCATATACTGCTTGTCTATATTGGTTATTCTAAGTGGTGCAACACTTGGTGTTGTGGCTCATTTGAATGGGTATGGGCTCTTCTACGAACCCATGATCGTGTATTGAACGTGGCTCTTTGTTGAAGGACCAGTAAGGCTGGGTATTTAGTTATTTTATTTGGGCCTACTATGGGCCTGTTCACTGTTATGTAATATTTTTACTCATTGTTAGGCCTGTAATAATCTTTGTATAAATAATTAGGGTTATTAGTAAAAGAGAATGGGGGTAGATTTTAATATTTACATGCGATGGGTAGATGACATGCCTATAGGACTTGATAATGTGTTCGCTATATGTGTTGTTCAATTACATGAGCACTGTAGAGATCATGACATTAGGAGAAGCACACACGCACTGCTTGTTTACCATTAAACATGAGTTCATATGCTATGTCTACTACTACGTGTTTATAGACAGCATGTCTATAGAAAGTGAGCACTCTTTCAATTTGCATGACTGCTTTCAACCGCATTAGAAACCTGCCTATAGGAACAAAATGAATTTTGCTTCAATTCACTTCAGTTATTCACTAGAAATCATGCCTACAGGATTTTGATCATTTCATTTGCTATTGTATCACATTGTTCACTAGAAATCTCATTCATAGGACTAAGTATAAATAAAGCAAGCTCTAAAGTACTATGCGTTAAAGATCCTTCCTATAAAAAATAATTGCTCACTATAATTGGTTAATGCTAGACCATTCAAATACTGCTTCATGCACATCGTATGAATAATTCTGGGAGCCTTTCCCTAGCAAATTCTTATGTACCCAACCACATAGATCACTTAGGCATCGCACATATAGGATTGTTAACTTAAAACTCTCAACAATTAGCTTATGATACCCGCATGATTCTGTCTATAAGCTATATCTTGCATCTGAAATCACTTGCATACTTTGATCGCCTAGAAAGCATGTCTATAGGATTCTGCAGATTCCTGATCGGCATATGTGTTTGCGTGCATTTATTACTTAAGTGCGGAGGCTAACTTGAGCCCTTTTGTTGCCATATTTGAAGTCCAATTGTTTTTGTGTGTCGCCTAGTTTTATCATTTTGAGCAGCCTAAGTTTAAGTTTAGAACCATCCAAAGTAAAGGTCCAATACCTCCTGGACTATAGGTATGGGACGGATAGTGCACGCATAGGGTACGACCTATAATTGAATTAGAACGCTTTTAGGTAACAACTTTAACATAGTAATCGGATAGGAGGAGATGATAGTATGTGCCCACTGAATAATATGAGTAACACCCCATCTTGATGGAGTTACGAAGTATTATTTATGTTACACAGGGTGATCCTTTAGGCTAAAAAACTTAGGACCCCCCTCCTCTTTGTACGTCGTTATTAGATCTAAATAGTTGTATCCTTATATTCGCACTAAGATCTGTGTCAATCATGTTGAAATAAAGTTATGTGACTTCTGAACTCCTTTCTTTATTTGATCACCTAGCTTAATCATAATCCACATAATCTTAAGTTTAGCCGAGACCCATAATTGTGGACCTCGAGGAGTGCCTAACACCTTCTCTTTGAGGTAACTTGAGCCCTTACCCGATCTTTGGTGGCGTTGACTAGTCGAACAGAGTTATTTGCATAATAGGTGCCCTAACGCACCTTAAATCATTAGGCGGCGACTCTCCTCTTTTAATATCTCCTTAAATGAGTTGTCACATGTCGAAACCCGATTTCGCGAGAGATAAAGGGGGTGCGACATCATGTACATGAGTGGAATCTGTTGTCCTATTTTTCTATTAGTTTGTTTTCTTAATTTTCAGTTTAACTGTTGGCATTTTCATTGGTTTTGATTGGTCGTTTCAAATTATTATTTTCTCTAAAGAATGTAAAAATTATTATATTCTTGTAAATTAAATATTATTGCGTACATACTACCCTCTCCAGATCTCACTATGTGAGATTATACTGGGTATGTTGTTGTTGTAAATTAAATATTACCTTGAATAATTTGCTTGATAAGTCTAAAGGAGTTGGACAAGAGGTTTTTAAAAATGATAAATCTTAACTTCATAGGTATTTCATTTTTTTGTTTTTCACACTTGAAACAGAAAAATTCAACCGAGATACTAAATTTGAAACATGTTAAATTTGCATGTTTTTGATAAATAACAAAGTAAAAAAAGAAAAAAAAAATATAAAAGAACAGAAAACTTATGCCCCATTGCCACTCCTACGTATGTCATGAAATTGGTCTTGGCGAAATGTTTGCGTTTTTTACCGTCTAAGTGAAATAGTCCCTTATTTTTTTAACACCATAGTCCTTCAATTAAAGCTTTAAATTCTTATTTTGTGGTAAAAAGTAGAAGGTTAATGATCTTTTACTGTTAAAATCGTTTGAATGTTGATAATTATGCTTAAAATAGTTAAAATCGTGTTTTTAACTAAAACACCAATTTAGTGATTTACCGTCAAAAGCTCAAAACTTTATTATTTGGATCTTAGAAAGTGTTGACAAAGACAAAGTATCTTTTTAATTTGGTGTTATTTGATTAAATTGGTGATTGAGGACTATTTGTGTTGGTATTTGGAAGCTTTGTTTCAAGTGTGAGATCATTTGAAACAGATTAGGGGTGGTTTGATCGAAATTGAAGTTGCACATTCTAATAACACTTTGTTAAAACAACACAGAAAAATTATGTCAATCGGCTAGATTTCGAAGAACAACTTAATATATAGGTAAAATAAATATATCATATACTCTGTCAATCGGTAGCCGAAAAAGTGTATAAAATTTGTATAATTTTTTATATAACATACAAAATAAATATATATTATAAATATTATTTTTTTTTAATATTATTTTGAGAGCGGCTATATAATGTATTTTTCCTAGAAGATTTGAAAATTTTCCAATTGGGCTTTCTTTGTGGGGTTTATAGCGTTTGTATTAGAAGTCAAGACGATCTTTGGACTTTTGGGTACATATGTTGTGTAAGATGTTGGAGGACTTGACGATGGTCATTCTTTCCATTCCGGCGCTGAAGCAAATATTAACACAACTGTTCCTTCAATTCCAAACTAGTGAAATAACATTATCAGACTGTTTTACAAATGTGCCAAAAATGTTTCTTTTTTTCTTAAATTCATGTCCAGTCGACCACTGTTAAAAAAATTGAAACAATGGGAGTGTATTTTAGTATTGCGAAAAGGTCACAATTTCAAAGCGAATGTTGTGAAGCCAAGGGCTATCTTGAAGAGAGACAAAAAAAAAATGAACAAACAAGGAGACCCTGAGAGAAAAAGATTCCAGAAAAGCAGCCAATTGATTCTCTTATTAATTGCAAAAAGTGTTAGTAATGAGCTTATAGGTGAAGTGAGCTCTTTTTTATTAGGGAAACTACCAAGTATGTCCATTTATAAGTAGCTTATTACAAAAATTAATCAATTCATAAAATATTATTAATATTAGCCAAATATTACCAATATTAGTCAATTAGCTACTTGTAGTAAAAAAATGTCAAATCTTTACTTTCTTTTGAGTGGTGTTTTTAGAATAGATTGGGTGTACGTCT
>AWOL01S0102125.1:0-19679 GCA_000715115.1 Nicotiana otophora
CCCGATCTTGAAAGGTAATACTTGCAAAAATTAGGGCAAGTACTAAGTAACACCACGAGCATATGAGTAGAAGCGGGGTAGTGTAAATAAGGTAAGCAAATCGTAGGATTCCATAGTATAGCCAAATTCAGAGAGATTTTTGGGGGTAAGGCGGCTAGGGTTCATAGAATAGAATAGGGAAATGAGAGCGTGTGAGGGGTCTTAGGCAGAGGGGAGTGGTCTCTAGGGTTTGGGATGAGCGATATAAGGACATTGAGTGCTTCATTGAGGGTCGTTGATCATTTGTGTAATAACCCAACCGGTTGTTTTGAGCATATGCTTTCTATTTAGCTATTTAAAGTCTTGAGTAGCATCGTATGATGTATTATAACTTGTGTGAATTGTCAGTTTTGGTTTTCAGGTTATTCGAAATTGATTTGAAAGAATGAATTTCATGATTGAAGCTTTAGAGTTGTAAGAGTTGACCAACTTCGACTTTTTAGTATTTGACCTCGGATTGGAGTTTAGATGGTTCTGTTAGGTCCGGATGGTAATGTTGGACTCGGGCGTGTGCCCGGATTTGCATTTAGATATTTTTAGAAGATTTCGGCGCTAAATGGCGAAAGTCAGAAATTTAAAGGTTTGGAATATTTATAAGTTTGACCGAGAGTTGTTTTTGAGGATATCAGATTCGGATTGTAGTTTCAAGAATTAGAATAGCTTCGTTATGTCATTTGGTACTTGTGTGCAAAATTTGAGTGCATTCCGGGTTGATTTGATATGTTTCGGCACGCATTTTGGAAGTTGAAATATTCAAAGTTCATTAAGTTCGATTTGAGGTGCGATTTGTGGTTTTTATGTTGTTATGTGTGATTTGAGGCCTTGAGTAGGTTCGTGCTATGTTATGGGACTTGTTGGAATGTTCAGACGTGGCCTCGAGGGGCTCGGGCGTGTTTCGGAGTGGAATCAGAGCATTTTTCCTTCATGTTTGATTGCTGGTGTGTTCTAGTTTATGGTGCCTCGATTGGTCTTTGCGATAGCGAAATATGTGATGCAATCGCGTAGAGGAAAACCTGGAGCTGGGCAGTTTCTTAATCACGGTCGCGATTAGAGGGCCACGATCGTGTAGCTTGGAGCTGGATATTATTCGTGTTCACATGAGTAAGCCCACGTTCGCCTAGTGATGAGTTGAGACGATGAATATTCTTCTTTCCGTTCGCATTGATCATGTCGTGATCGCGTAGTGCAAGTACATATGTTCATCGCGTTCGCATGTGATGTTTCGCGAATGCGTAGGTTATTTTAGGAGGCTGCTGAGTTTGTTCATCGTCATCACGAAGAATGTCCCCCGATCGCGTATGGTATTTCTGTCCAGTGAATATAAAGTACTCTATTTCGGATGTTTCGGCCATTTTATCATATTTGGAGCTATGGAGCTCGGATTGAAGCGATGTTTTAGGCAAGTTTTACCACATAGATTGGGGTAAGTGTTCTCTACTCGGTTTTGATTTTATTTCACGAATCTATCTTCGTTTTTGGTATTTGATTGAGGATTCCAAGAGGGAAATTGTGGGGTTTTGTCTAAAGTTTCATAGAGCGAATTTTTAATTTTTGAACATCGATTTGAAGTCGGCTTTGAGTGAAACTAGTACGGTTGGACTCGTAATTAAATGGGTTCTCGAATTTTGTGAGTTTATTGGGTTCCGAGGTGCGGGCCCAGGTTTGACCTTTTGGTTGACTTTGGGCTTTTGATCAAAGATTCGACCTTTATCATTTGGAATTGTTCCCTTAGGCATTATTTGATATATTTGAGTTGCTTTTGGCGAGTTTCGAGCTGTTTAGAGGTCGGTACCCGCGGGATGGTATTTTTGGATTATCGTTCGGCTTGCTCGATATTGGATTTGGCTTGTTCGAGGTAAGTGATACTTCTAAACATGGTGCTGAGGGTATGAACCCCTAAATATACGTGTTATGTGTTGGTGTTGGGGTAATGCACATGCTAGGTGACGGGCGTGTGGGCGTGCACCATGTGAATTTTGACTCGGTTGTTTCTGTGGTACTGTGTAGTTACCTAACCTTATTTGTATCTATGAAATCTCTACGTGCTAGAGTAATTGAGCTGTGATCCATGCTAGAAACCATGTCTAGGCTATATGCTTATCCTGTTAGGACCCACTGAGGTCATTTTTGCTATTGAGTTATTTGCTTAAATTGCAGTTATATACTCAGTCATACTCATTCATTTGCATATCATATCTCAGTCTCTATTGACATTTATTGATACATCATATCATCATTTTTGGGCAGATTTGCATGACATTGGGAGCATGAGAGACTGGAGAGATTGATGACTGAGTGAGGCCGAGGGCCTGTTTGTGAGTGATATTGATGGGATCAGGCTGCATGTCGTAATAGGTATTATTGATTTATGATGGGATCGGGCTGCACGCCACATCGGGTATTATTGATTCATGCTATGATTGGCTAATTATAGCGCTTGGGCTGGATCTTCCCCTCCGGAGTCTGCACACCCACAGTGAGCGCAGTTGCTATTAATTTATTTGGGCTCGATCTGCCCCGTATAGTGCTGAATGACTGAGAGTGTTGAGGGATGGATCTGCCATGTTCGGTGCTGAATGACTGAGTGTGTTGAGTTATTGGGCATGATGATTGGAAAGTGTGAGACAATGACAATGAGTACTCTGAGAGTGTGAGTACATGAGTCCATAACTGTGATGCATTGCATTTGACATGCATATTTGACATACAGTCATAGAGATGTATTTCCTCATGGTACACAGTTTTGGTGACGTTCATGATTCACGTGTACACTGATATGTAGGCATAGAGAAGTATTTTCCTCATGCTATTTGATAATAAAACATCTTATTTATTGTTAAAAGGTTTTGGAAAAAATCACAGTTTTACTGAATCACTCATATTTTGGTGAAGGATTTGGGTTTTCCTGTTATACCTGAAAAGCATGACTATTTTTCATAACTGTTAACGAACTGAGAATCACATATCTAAGATATTTCTTTTACCACTTTTATTATATTGTTATGAACTGTTGTTGGCTATTGGTGTTGGACTCCGGCCTTTGTCCAAGCTCGTCACTACTTTCAACCTAAGGTTAGGTTTGTTACATATTGAGTACATGGGGTCGGTTGTACTCATACTACACTTCTGTACCTTGCGTGCAGATGTTGGATGCTAATGTTGTTGTGTATGGCAGGAGATGGATTTGAAGATGTACCTGTGTTCCGGTCATATCTTCCTCTTGATCTTGGTAGCTTTAGAATTTTAATCTGTTCATGTATATTTCAAACATATGATGTATTTTATTTTATACCAGCTTTGTAAATTCTAAATCTTAGAAGCTCATAATTTGCACTACCAGTCCTTGAGAAATGTATAAAGGTTCAGTTATTTTGATCATTCATTTATCTCAATAGATCTCATTAAATTGGATAGTTGTTAATTGGCTTACCTAGCGGGTTGGGTTTGGTGCCATCATGACTAGTTGGATTTTGGGTCGTGACAAACTGGTATCAGAGCTCTAGGTTCATAGGTTCTACGAGTCATGAGCAAGTGTCTAGTAGAGTCTTGCAGATCGGTATGATGGCGTACATACCTATCTTCGAGAGGCTACAGGGCATTTAGAATAAACTTCTCATCTTTATTTCCTTATCGTACGACATTGATTCATCTTGAAGCGCAACTCTTTGAATCCCTTCCACTCACTCGTATGCGTATGTGGGCGCTCGATATCAGATGTGCATCGACGGCGTGTGGATTCCATGGATGAGGTGCGAGATGTATTTTCTGTGTTTTGGTGATGGGCCAGTATGAAAGACTTGAGGCCTGGTTTGGACCGCAGCTTAGGCTCGGTAGTTTTAGGGTTGTGAGCATGTGCTTTTGGACTTCTATGTCTAGTGGTGTCCTTATGAGTGAAATTTGTGGCCCGATGAGTTGTTGGATGACTAAATGATAAGTATGATGTAACTGTGGGCTGTGTTTAGATTGTTTGAATGTGACGAGAAGAATTTGCTTAAGATGTAAAAAAGATTATTAGGTGCTTGGTCTTGATGTGACATGTAGTCTCGAGTTATGAGTGTGTTGAAGGATCTNTGGTTTCTATCACGATTTGAGATGGATATTTCCTACCGGCATGAGGAACATGTTGCGTGTTATGATTTTCTCCTGGATGGGATCAAATGGAAGGTTTCTGACTGATCGGGTATATATTTTGCTGGTGACTCAGAGTTGATTATGAGATTCTCGTGCTTTTCATGTGATGGAATAATAGATGTGTGTTGTGTGGGATTGAGATTTGCATGTGCAAGGTCACGGTTTAGTTTTGAAGGGAAGGTCATGAATTCTTAGACATCATGGACGATTTCAGATGACTAGATGAATGTTACTACTACTTGGTATTGCCTGAGAAGGGCGCGCATTTTAGAAAGCTGATAAGTGGGGATTTTGACTACTTATTAGCGCCATTTAGCTTTTGTTTTAGTCTAAAAGCATTGAATTGTGTTCCCGAAACCAATGAAATGTGCAAAATTGCAGGAATGCTGGATGTTGGACTCTCGAGATGAAATCTGACTAAAAAAGGAGTAGTCAAAACACAAGGCAATAAAAGGCACAAAAGCTTACAATGTGCGGTCCGCAGAATTCCATCTGCGACAGCAATCAAAGAAGGAAAACTCAGAAGACTTTTTAGCAAATTGCGGACCGCACATGAATTGTGCGGCCGCAAAAGCTGGACTAGGATCCAAGATCATAGAGATGATAAAAAGCCAAGTCCAGAGCTTCCTCGAATTGCGGTCCGCACAAGATTTGTGCGGCCACAGAAGATTATCTTGCGGCCGCAATCATACTATTGCGGACCACAAAAGAGTGCTTTGCGACCGCAGTGCTAAATTTGCGGAATGCAGAAATATTGCCTCGCGGATGCAGTTCAGAATTGTGCGGCCACAGAATCCTAGCTCCTGCCAAATGAAGAATTCTACGGACCACCCATGAAATTATGCGGCCGCAGAACCTTCCGAAGGGCATTTTTGTCTGAAATTTCCAGCTTTGTATAAATAGACTAGTTTCACAAAATTAGGTTAAGTTTTGATATCAGCAAGTACTGTAGCTATTTTTCTTTGCCTCTTTTGGAAGTTTACTATATTTTGGTGTATTTTACAATAGATTTTATTATTTAAGCTTACATTATGAGTTTAATTATTTTTTCTTCTTCTTCTTCTTCTTCAATCTCAAGCATGAGTAGCTACATTTTTACTAGGGTTGTGATCCAACCCTAGTGTGTTAACCTTATGGGTAATTAAATTAGTACTTGTTTATGATTGGGTATTTGTTATTGAGCCCAGTTCATGCTTTAATTTGTAGAATTAATGGTTGCAAATATTAGTTCATGCCTATTGACTTAGTCTCTACTTGAGAAAGAGAGACTTAGTCTAGGAAACCTTGGCTAACAAGAAATTGGGTCAATCGAGAGATTGATTAACCCAATTAAAGGGTTCAACCTAGAGATAGTAAAAACCCGACTTGAGCTTTTATCAACTGTTTTGTGTGATACCTATTTGGTATTGAGATAGCAAAATTGGGCAAAACCACTCTCTGACCGAGAGGTATTGAGTGGGTAATTGAGAGTTGACAGCTATAATACACCCCGATCAACAAAACAAGCGTTTAGGTTTTTCTCCCATTAGGCAAACACCTCGATAATGGTCACAGCCCTAGGCTTTTTACCAATTTGAAAAACATCAAAAACAACTATCCTAGTCTTATTTCTTGATTCTGCAAACTTTAGTGTAAAATTAGAAATAGAAATAAAACCCTTTTTGTGGAAGTGCAAATTAAGATAATTCAATTTCACGCATTAGAATGTATACCCCTAAATCTCATCTAGTTCCCTGTGGATTCGATCTCGGCTCTTTGTTGGGTTACTATAATTGTAATCGACTGTTTCATACCTTGTTTAGAAATTTGCATTTGGACGCGATCAATTTTTGGCACCATTACCGGGGAGTTAAAAACAGTGTTAGCTATATATTTGAGTGTGTTTTTGGTATATTTTCTTTTCCTTTCGTGTTACTAACGTGTTTGAGAAATCGTAGGTACAACCATGGCAAACAATGAGCTCGAAAATATTGCTTTGGGGGATGGGGACATTGAGGATGATCAAGTGGATGAGGTTCCTCTTGAACCTCAAGCCAATAGAAGAGGCCGAGTGCTTCATGACAATGTGCCCATTCCACCCCCACCTCCACCACAAGCGGCTCCACACCGGGTGTTGCCAAATGAAGGATATGAAAGTGCAATAGTCCCTCCCCGTATTAGGGTGGGAAAAATTCAAATAACCAATGTGATGCTAACTTTCCTAGAGAAATGAGCCTACCTCACCTGTGCTCCAGGTCAAAATGCATACAAACATTTGAAGGGGTTTGTGGACACGTGTTGGGGGAGTAAACAAACAAATGTCTCCGAGGATGCTTTGAGGCTAAGGTTTTTTTCCTTTTCTCTACGGGGGAAAGCTTTAGATTGGTTGGAACGTTTGCCGAACCATTCCATTCACACATGGGATGAATTGGCGAAAAAGTTCATTTCTAAGTACTTCCCTTCAAGGCACATGGCTACACTTAGGGATAGGATTCTAGCATTCAAGCAAGAGCCCAATGAACCACTACACGAGATATGGGAGCGATATAGAATAATGGTTAAAGAATGTCCCAACAACGATATGACAGAGAACATGATTCAACAAACTTTCTATCGTGGGATCAACACAACCAGCCAATGTGTAGTGAATGAACTTGCCGGTGGGAACTTCATGACTACGCCTTATGCAGAGTCGTGTGAGATTTTAGATGAAATGGCGGACACAACATCGGCATGGCAATCCCGGGCTAATGTTCCACAAGGTGATCCTAACGTGATTCACCTCCATAAAGAGTTGCATGACCATGGGCAAGCCATAGCCGAATCGACTACCACCGTGAATCAACTATAAAAGGCTCAACTTCAACAAGTGCAAAATCCAAGACAAGTCAATGCCATGGAGATAGTAAACATGATGATGAAAAAACAGAAAATAAAGGGTCCACAAGTGCAACATAGAGTGGACAATTTTGTGCAAGAAGATAGTGGGTTTGATTAATATGACTCTAACAATGACCAAGAAGAGGATGTCCAATATGTGAACAACTTTCAATGGCAAAGAAACAACTTCCAAGGCCCAAGCCAACAACAATGGCGACCTCAAAACAATCAAGGAAATTGGAATTCTCACAACAATCAAGGAAATTGGAGTGCTGGCAATAATCAAGGGAATTGGCATAACAACAATAATCAAGGCAATTGGGGAGGTAACAATAAAGGCAGATGGAACAATAGTCAAGGCAATCGGGGGTCAGGTTTTCAAAGGCCCCCGATGTATCAACAATCGAGCAACCCGCCTCCTTATCCTTCCCATGGTCCTAGTTCTTCTAACAATTAAATGGGGCGTATTGAGAGCATATTCAAGCAAATGATGGAGAAGAATGTCAATTCTGATGCCCAACTTGCCTCACACAACACATCTCATCCTAAGGGGGCACTACCAAGTGACACGGTGGTGAACCCAAAGGGTGGGAACAACACGGGTCATCCCATGTCCGTTACTACAAGAAGTGGAAGAGGTGGGAATGCACCCACCTCAAGTCAAATGCAACTTGTGGATGATGAGCAAGTGGTATAAGAAGAAGAGGTCCCGAGCAATGTAATGCAATCAAATGATGTAGTTCGGATTAATATTGATGACAATGTGGAAGAGACTCAAGAGGAGGTGAACCCATCTAGGGATCACATTATTGACATACCGGTAGTGCAAAAGGCTAAGGAACCATTGCCTAAGCCTCCACCTCCATACCCTCAAAGGCTCGCCAAGCAAAATGGCGAGAATCTATTCAAAAAGTTCATAGAAATGATGAAGAGTCTCTCGATCAATGTGCCATTAGTTGAAGCCTTGGAACAAATGCCCGGTTATATAAAGTTTATGAAGGATTTGGTGACAAAGAAGCGGTAGATGAATTTTGAAACTGTCAAAATCACTCATCAAGTGAGTGCAATTGTGTATTCAATGGCTTCTAAGTTGGAAGATCCAGTGCTTTCACAATCCCTTATACCATTGGAAGTGCAAAGTTTGCTAAATCTCTTTGTGATCTTGGGGAAAATATCAATTTGATGTCCTATTCGGTTTTCAAAACCTTGGGAATTGGGCAACCAAGACCCACCTCTATGAGATTTCAAATGGGCGATCGTATAATGAAGAAATCGTTGGGAGTGATTGAAGATGTATTGATTTATGTTGATAAATTCATTCTTCCAACATATTTTGTCATTCTTGATTGTGAAGTGGATTATGAGGTGCCGATTATTCGTGGAAGACCTTTCCTTGCTATGGGGAAAGCTCTTTGTGATGTGGAAGCCGGAGAACTCACTTTCCGAGTGTGATGAAAAAGTGGTATTCCACATGTGCAGATCCATGCGGCAACCAAATAGCAACAAAGTGTGTTCTTTTGTGGACTTGGTGACTGATGTGTTTGTTGATGATACAAGTGCCACGATCAATGTGGGTGATATGTTGGAGGTCGTCTTGCTAACATTTGATGATGACGAGATGGATGGCTTCATGGAATGTGTGAACTCTTTGCAAGGAATGGGGTCGTACAACTATGCACCTCGGAAACTATCCTTGGATCTTGAAAATAGAAAAACTCCTCCTACAACGCCTTCTATTGAAGAGCCTCCTACCTGGGAGTTGAAGCCATTGCCTCCACATTTTCGGTATGAATTTCTTGGCCCTTGTTCTACTTTACTAGTTATTCTTTCCTCTTGTTTGACTAACGTGGAGGTAGACTCTACATTGACGGTGCTACATAAGAGGAAGAAGGCTATTGGATGGACATTGGCCGATATTCAGGGAATAAGCCCTGCATTTTGCATGCACAAGATCAAATTGGAGGAGGATGCCAAACCATCTATTGAACATCAAAGAAGACTCAACTGAGGCTATGCAAGAAGTGGTCAAGAAGGAGATTATCAAGTGGTTGGATGCCGGGGTTATCTACCGTATTTTCGATAGTTTGTGGACTTCTCTGGTGCAATGTGTCCTAAAGAAGGGGGGCATGACGGTGGTCACCAATGATCAAAATGAGTTGATTCTCATAAGAACGGTGACCGGGTAGAGAGTGTGTAAGGACTATCGCAAGCTCAACAAAGTCACAAGGAAGGATCATTTTCCACTTCCCTTCCTTGACCAAATGCTTGATAGGTTGGACGGTCGTGCTTTCTATTGGTTTCTAGATGGATATTCGGGCTACAACCAAATCCTTATTGCTCTGTAGGATCAAGAGAAAATAACCTTTACATGTCCCTATGGTACTTTCGCCTTCAAGCGGATACCATTTGGGTTATGTAATGCCCCGACAACTTTTCAAAGATGTATGATGACTATCCTCACAGACATGGTGGTGGACTACCTTGAAGTTTTCATGGATGACTTCTCGGTGGTTGGGGATTTCTTTGATGATTACTTGGAAAATTTGGATAAAGTATTGGCAAGATGTGAAGAAACGAATTTGGTGCTAAATTGGGAAAAGTGTCATTTCATGGTCGAGGAAGGCATTGTCCTTGGCCACAAGATCTCAAATAATGGCATTGAAGTCGACAAGGAAAAGATTGAGGTGATTTCTAAACTTCCACCTCCAACTTCAGTGAAAGGCGTGCGAAGTTTCTTAGGCCACGCGGGGTTTTACCGGCACTTCATCAAGGATTTATCTAAAGTGGTGAACCCGTTGTGCAAGCTTTTAGATAAAGATGCTACGTTTCACTTCAATGATGATTGCATGAGAGCCTTTGAATTGTTAAAGTTCAAATTGACAACCATTCCCATTATCACCGCTCCTAATTGGAGTATTCCTTTTGAGCTCATGTGCGATGCTAGTGACGTAGCAGTTGGGGCTATTTTGGGGAAACGAATCAACAAGATTTTTCACCCGGTCTACTATGCTAGTAATACCATGAATTGTTCCCAAGTCAACTATACCATTACAGAGAAAGAGCTTCTTGCCATTATGTTTGCAATTGAGAAGTCCACACGGATCATGCTGCACTTTGCTATCTTATGAGCAAGAAAGATTCCAAAGCTCAGTTGATGAGATGGGTGCTATGTTTGCAAGAGTTTGATATTGACGTCCAAGATAGAAAAGGAAGTGAAAATCAAGTGGCGGACCACTTGTCTCATTTGGAGGAGGAGGGGAGGCCGCATGATGGCCTTGAAATCAATGACTCCTTCCCCGATGAGCAACTCTTGGCTATCTCAATGAAGGAGGTACCATGGTTCGTGGATCTAGAAAATTTACTTGTGTGTGGAATCATCCCGGATGAGTTCTCTTCAAACAAAAGGAAGAAGCTCAAACGGGATTGTCAAGATTATTATTGGAATGAGCCATACCTTTTCCGGATTTGTACGGATGAGGTAATTAGAAGATGTGTACGGAAGAAGAGAAAAGTGACATTCTTGGGGCTTGTCATTCTTCGCCATATGGTGGTCACCATGGTAGAGCAAGAACGGCGGCCAAAGTGCTAAGTTGTGGTTTCTATTGGTCCACTCTGTACAAGGGTGCAAGTGATGTGGTGAAAATATGTGATGAATGTCAATGGGCCAGTGTAATCTCGAAGAAGAATGAAATGCCTCTCACTACTATTTTGGAGATTGATATCTTTGATGTGTGGGGTATTGACTTCATGGGTCTTTCTGTGAGTTCTTGCGGAAATACCTACATCTTGGTCGCGATTGATTATGTGTCTAAATGGGTTGAGGCCATTGCTCTACCCAACAATTAAGCGAGAAGTGTGGTGGCGTTCTTGAAGAAGAATATTTTCACAAGGCTTGGTACTCCGCGGGCTATCATAAGCGGTGGGGGTCGCATTTTTGCAACAAGGCTTTTGACACTTTACTTAGAAAGTATGGTGTTACACATAAAGTTACGACTCCCTATCATCCACAAGCTAGCGGTAAAGTGGAAGTCTCCAGCCGGGAGATAAATAGTATTTTGTCCAAAACAGTGAATGCTAACTGGACGGATTGGTCCAAGAAGCTTGATGATGCATTATGGGATTATGAGACTGCTTTCAAAACTCCTATCGGAATGTCTCCATACCGGTTGGTGTTCGGCAAAGCTTGTCATCTTCCGGTGGAACTTGAGCACAAATTCATGTGGGTTCTAAAGAAGTTGAATCTTGATTGGGATGTAGCCGCTAACTTCAGGGTTGCACGTTTGAATGAATTGGATGAGTTCTGGTACCATGCTTATGCAAGTTCATCCTTGTACAAAGAAAAGATTAAATATCTTCATGACAAATAAATTTGAAACAAAGAGTTCAAGGTGGGTGATCTTGTATTATTGTTCAACACACAGTTGAGGATGTTTCCTGGAAAGCTAAAGTCTAAATGGAGTGGTCTCTTTGGAATTATGGGCGTGACGCCTTTTGGTGCATTGGACTTGAAGAACAAAAATAATGAGGTATTTCAAGTCAATGGTCACCGGGTGAAGCACTATTTGGGAAAAGTTGGTGATGGCCACGTTGTGGCGGTGATTCATTTCAAATGATGGTAATATGCGTCTTGCCGCGACGTTAAATCAGGCGCTTCTTGGGAGGCAACCCATGTTGTTTTTTCTTTTTTTTATTTCTTTCGTAGTTAGGAGTCATTTTTGTGCTAACGTGATTTGAAGTGTGCTGCAAGAATGAGTGTGCCTTACAGGAATGGTGGACAGAAATCTGGCAAATTGTGCAAAATTGTGCGGACCATACATTTCCAGCTGCTACAGCAAAAGTGCTCTATGACCGCACAATAATCTTGCAGACCGCAGAACTAGAATGTGAAACATGTCAACTCTCAGAAGTTGGTCCGTCAGAAAAAGGGGTCAATCTGTGGCTGCAACAACAAATTTACGGTCCGAAACAGGGATCTGCGGCCACACACATAATTCTGCGGACTGCAAAATAAAAGGGCAACTAAGCCCCCAGGTAATAGAGTGCGGGCCGCCATTGGAATTCTATGGCTGCACTCACTTCTCTTTCCCTAGGCAGAAATCGATAGGTAAAAATAGAGGGGCTAGAGCCACTGTTCCCCTTTTCCCTCTTTGAGCATACAACTGATACTATTTTGAAATTTCTTGTTAAATCATATACCCACACGTCTAGCAATTGTTGATCACTCATTTCTTCACACTCATTCATTTGGTATGTTTCACAATCTTGTTAATCTTTTTCATTTAATTTTTAGATTTTTAGTAAAGGTTTAGGCCATTTGTCTGTTGAACTTGATTACACATACTTGTGGGGGTAAATATGTAGTGGGTCATCTAGTACTTGCTAATTGGGAACTGGGTAAGTGAATTTTCATACTTTGATGTTGTTACCATGTCAAATTTGTGAAAAACAATTTCAAGTACTAGTTAAAAATACTACCTTTAGTGGATCTGCGGCCGGACAAGAAATTGTGCAGTCCGCAGAAGTTGGATCTAAGGAACCTTTAGTCAAGAATGAGTCTGTGGCCGCAAGGAAAATTGTGCGGACCGCATAATTTCCATTGGGGCTGCAAAACAGACATTCTACTAGGTGATATTTGTGATTCAATGAGCGGCCGCAAGATAAATTGTGCGGTCCGCAGAAAATAAGTTGTGGCCGCAAAATAACCAATTATCTGTTATCAGAGAGTTGGCATATTTGTGGGATTTGAGCTGCGGCCGCAATAAGAAATGTGCGGACCGCAATCCTCAACTGCGATCGCAAGAGAACAGTTTGCTGTCCCAAGACACAATCTGCGGCCTCAATGAAAAATGTGCAGAACGCAACTTCAACTGTGTCTTCTGATGTGTCCTTATAGATCTTATTGCATGATTGAACTTGAACTGCAACTAACAATCACCTTTGCTTGGTACAAAAACTGGTGCGATCTAGAGACAGAGGCGATACTTTGAAAGGAAGAGGTGACCCTTCTCGGGGACGCGGGAAGAGACCCTTACCTAGTGTCCAACAACATGAAATCGGAAAGAAAATAGCAGCCGGCAGAGGGAGAGGTGCAGACCTTTCCGAGACCAGTTCTTATGCTCCATCTAGGGAAGCATCAGAGGGCGACTCGGCCTCTGTACATGAGCAGACAGCTATCTAGCCAAGGCTGCCAGAGAGGTATCCGCTCAAGGAAGAGGCGTCCACATCCAATAGCACTTCCGAGGGTTCGAAGTGTGCCAGTCAGGCTTCTGAGCCTTCCACTATACCTGTCTCGCAGGCACCAGAGACATCAGTTCAGGACATCCCCGATGATGGAAGAGGGGATATGCTACAGTTGCCGACCTTGAGCGGTCGAAGCAAAAAGAGGTATGGGAGGACCGGTTTTTCAGCTTGGCTTTTTTTCTCTAGTTTCCGTGAATGGTGTCCAGTGAAGTCACTCACGCTTGAGCGTGGTGGATGCTAAGGAGTACCTTGTCCGGTTAAAAGGTATGGAAAGGTATAACCCTACAGTATTGAGACAGTTTAGAGAGCGCAAAGGGTTAATGTGGTTTACGCAGAGCGTGGTGGATGCTAAGGAGTACCTTGTCCGGGAATTCTACACCAATGTGGCGCATATTAAGAAAGGGACAAAGGTGACAAAAGTGAGAAACCTCAAGGTGCGATTTGATCAGCTCACATTGAACACCTACTTGGGATTTGATGATATCAAGCCCATAGAGTACTTAGAGAAATGTGCACTTGGGGATGCAGCTCGTCCTTGGCTAGCAGAGATTCTAGCAGCTCCTAGGCCACCACCACCATGGATCACAGCAGGGGTTTCTATTCACAGGAGCACTCTAAGCTTCGAGGCAAAGGGGTGGAAAACCTTTGTATGCACCAGACTAATCCCGTGCCAGAATAAGACATATCTTTCGATCCCTCTGGCAGTTCTAGTTGCTTCCATCATGGCTGGGAACCATATCAATTTGGGTGTCGTGATGTCGGCCAACATCTCTGTGGTCACCCGGCAAGCTGACACGTCCTACCCCCATTCCAGCACCATTACAGAGTATCTCACGGATGCGAGGGTAGAACCCAGGGACTTTGATACAAATGTGCGAGAAAAGAAGCCTTTCTCATAGTACTCATTGATGGATGCACACAACCCTAAGAGAAAGGGTCAACCGTCTACCACCACATGCCAGTTTGATGAGCCATCGATGGTAGTTGCAGAGGCAGTTGATGTTCCATCCACTTCAGCCGAGCCTTCATCTAGTGCCGTAGCCATGCCCCACCACCATCCTCAGTACCTACAGCAGTTCCTGTCATAGGTTCCACCTCGCCTTTTAAGCCGGTGACCATGCCTACTACTCCACCTTCTGCATTGCGAGTCTCCCAGACATTGGCGAGCCTCAACAACTAGATGCAGACAGCCACTGCAAAGTTGTCTGACTTATCCAATACTATTGTAGCACAGTCTTCTATTCCGGCACCTCAGATGCCCCCATCAGTGGAAGAAACATTGAAGAAGCACCTAGAGAACTAGAACACCATCATGGCTATATTGGTACAGCATGGGTTAGTGATCGAAGAGCTGAGCAAAGAAGTAAAGAAGATGAGAAAGTCCCAGGCCTCCAAGAAGTCAGTGTACAAGCTCTGGAGATAGGTTACCAAGCTTTCTGCAGCCGGAGATATTCCATTTGACATGTTGATTGACCCACACCATACAGGCCCAGATCCTACAGCACCAATAGCACCGGTGGCACCAGCTAGCCAGTCTGAGGAGCCAGACTTTGCTGCCAACACTGCCGAGGTAGTGCGTCAGATGTTCACCAACCCAGTCACTCCCAGAGTTGAGGATGATGAGATCAAGTTGGATAAGACTGAGGGCGGTGACATTGCTATGGACTCAGAGATGTCCAAGGATCCATAGGGAGTTTTTCTTCACTCTTACCCTTCCTTTACTCTTATTTTGTTAAGCATTTGGGACAATGCTTATTTTTATTCATAGGGTGGAGTTTATTTGATCTTATTTGATTATTCTGAGACATTTGGCTTGTAATAACTTAATACTATTTTCTTCTTCTTCTCTCATTATGTATATATCTTCTCCTTCTCCCTCATTATGTATATTCGTTATGCTTTCGATAGTTTTTGCTTTGTAGCTTCTTTATGTTTGTTTTCCTATTAGTTAGTGTTGAATTTAGTAGCTTCTTTGTTTGTTTTAGTAGCTTCTTTAAAGGTTTTAGTAGATAATAAGCTTTTGGTTTTCTTAATGCCACGGTTCTTTCCAAAGGAAGTTTTTGTGTGAACCGGGTGACTCTTCCCAATGATGGATGGCATGACAACCTTCNAAAGTTTTTGTGAACCGGGTGACTCTTCCCAACGATGGATGGCATGACAACCTTCTTAAGGGAATGAGTATATTTTGTGTTTAGGTAATAGTAGTAGGAGTAATGAATAAAAATACCTAATTGAGTCATGCTCGAAGAGTCAATCATGCTTCATTTGGTACCAACACACTTAACTACGTGCTTATGGTTAGAAACAAGGTTTTTGAAAGAAATAGCTCTAGTTAGTGACTTTGTGACTCTTGTGTTGACTCAGGCAATCATCGAGTGATCTAATCAAACCATAGTGATTTTCAATCTTGAATGTGGTTGTTGTGGGCACTCGACACTATCCTCTTTAACAATCCAATTGCATGAGGGGTGAGATGCTTTGTTGCTAGTCCAAGTACCATTGCGAAAGGTCTAGAACTTTCCCCGAATATGTTTCAAGGCGAAATCTTATGTTTTGCTTGGCTTGAGAAGTGATTGTAGGCTTTTCTTGGCCCATTTGAATTTTCCATTACCTACCAATGTTGTTATCCCTAGTCAATCCATTTGAGTCTCGAGCCTTTCTCATTTGATAACCATGTTACAAGCCTTTACCCGTTTTGTCGTGACCCTCTCTTGGCATCCGAGCTTTCCTTAACACTCTTGTGAAATAATTCGCTAAAAACGTAAGTTTGGGGGAGAGACAAGGGACTTGAAAGAGGTGTCAAGGCACAAAAAGAGAAAAAGAAATGATGAGAAGGAAAGGCCAAGAAAAGAAAAGAACAAAAAAGGAAAATGCAAAAAAAATGAATAAGTGGAAGAGTTGAAGGGATTCAAAGAAAGGTAATGATCAAAAACATGGAGAAATCAAAGAGGGAGAAAATGAATGTCATGATCAAGAAAGAGTGATGTTAAGTCTCTCTAGTTCCCCATGAAAAAGAAAGTGCCTCAAAGAATTTGCAAAGTGTGAGCCGAAAATAAAAATAAATGGAGTCCTTAACGAATGGTGAACCCACTCAACCATAGTGTATCCAACCCCAATCCAAAAGCCTTCATTACAACCCCAAAAAAGCCCTACTTGATTTCAAGTCGAGTGACCTTACATTAGTGGTGATCTACATGAGGGGCAAGCCTAAGGTATTTGAAGCCGTACGTGCGACATTCTCTTGAGAGAGATGAGTGAACCTTTCATTAATCTTTGGATTGAGTGCTAAAATTATTAAGTGAGCTATGCAAACAGAGAGTAGGGGAGGAGGAGTTTGGGATCCACAATGACCTACATGAGAGAGCGAGCTTCCTTGATGAATAAAGTCAACTCTTGATGCTCAAGTGTCACATTAGAACTATATGTGCATGAATGTTTAACTCGTCGCCTTGTTGATAATACATAAGTAGTGTGGGTAATTATTGGTCCCAATTGATGTGTGAATGGCTCACCTTTTTCTGGCTGAAATGACCCTTAACTTGTAGAGGTGGGTACTATTTTGTTTGCTTGAAGACAAGCAAAGACTTAAGTTTGGAGGAGTTGATAAGTGGGGATTTTGACTACTTATTAGCGCCTTTTAGCTTTTGTTTTAGTCTAAAAGATTGAATTATATTCCCGAAACTAATAAAATGTGCAAAATTGCAGGAATGCTAGATGTTGGACTCCCGAGATGAAATCCAACTCAAAAAGGAGTAGTCTAAACACAAGGCAATAAAAGGCACAAAAGCTTACTTTGTGCGGTCCACAGAATTCCATCTGCGGCCGCAATCAAAGAAGGAAAACTCAGCAAATGTTTGAGCAAATTGTGGACCGCACATGAATTGTGCGGCCGCAAAAGCTGGGCTAAGATCCAAGATCAGAGAGATGACAAAAGGCAAAGTACAGAGCTTCCTCGAATTGTGGTCCGTACAAGATTTGTGCAGTCACAGAAGATTATCTTGTGGCCGCAATCATACTATTGCGGACCACAAAAGAGTTCCTTGTGGCTGCAGTGCTAAATATGTGGACCGCAGAAATATTTCCTCGCTGTCGCAGTTTAGAATTGTGCGACCACAGAATGCTAGCTCCTGCCAGATAAAGTATTCTGTGGACCGCACATGAAATTATGCGGTCGCAGAACCTCCCGAAGGGTATTTTTGTTCGAAATTTCCAGCCGTGTATAAATAGACGAGTTTCACAAAATTAGGTTAAGTTTTGACATCAGCAAGTATTGTAGCCATTTTTCTTTGCCTGTTTTGGAAGTTTATTATATTTTGGTGTATTTTACAATAGATTTTATTATTTTAAGCTTACATTATGAGTTTAATTAGTTTTTCTTCTTCTTCTTCTTCAATATCAAGCAAGAGTAGCTAGATTTTTACTAGGGTTGTTACCCAACCCTAGTGTGTTAACCTTATGGGTAATTAAATTAGTGCTTGTTTATGATTGGGTATTTGTTATTGAGCCCAGTTCATGCTTTAATTTGTGGAATTAATGGTTGAAAAAATTATTTCATCCCTATTTTACTTAGTCTCTACTTGAGAAAGAGAGACTTAGTCTAGAAAAACTTGGCTCACAAGAAATTGGGTCAATCGAGAGATTGATTAACCCAATTAAAGTGTTCAACCTAGAGATAGTAATAACCCGACTTGAGCTTTTATCAACTATTTTGTGTGATACCCATTTGGTCTTGAGAAAGCCAAATTGTGCAAAACCACTCTCTGACCGAGAGGTATGGGTAATTGAGAGTTGACAGCTATAATACACCCTGATCAACAAAACAAGCATTAAAGTTTTTATCCCGTTAGACAAACACCTAGGTAATGGTCACAGCCCTAGGCTTTTTACCAATTTGAAAAATATCAAAATCAACTATCCTAGTCTTATATAAAAACCATCATACCCCTATCCTAGTGTTTTGACTACGGATGCTTCATTGGTATTGCAGTACCCGCCTGATTAATCGACTGCTGATATTCAGATTTTTCTATACGGCACGGAAGAATTATAGAAGTATTCCTCGTACGATGATCGTGTATGAGAGATATGTTAGACATTCGTGTGTTGGAGTTGGGATCAGATATGGTGATTCGTGTGTTCTATGGATTTGGAGACTGGGAGTTCTCAGAAGCATATTGTTTCGTGGTTGCGGACTGTGAAGATGTGGCCAAAGCTAGCCAGGTGATAATATGTGTCATGGTTAGATTATTGTGGACTTTTGGAGGGCCGTTTATCCATTTGGGAGATGACCAGAGTTGATTTGGGGGCCCATTTGTAGGCCCGAGGGGGATGTGTATTCAAGACCTTGTTGGATATATTGACTCAGCACCGTTATTGCTGAAAGGTGTATCATTCGGTTAGAGTTAAGCTGGTTCATATTCTGATATGTTATATGTGTTACTCTTATATGCTACGAGGGGTTGTGATTTGTTGGTTATATGCACACCTGGTGCGGTTCTATTTGGGTCTTGTAGCGAAAATCGAGCGAAATGGTTATTGGGGTGTGGAATGATTGATTGCGCCTTGGTTATGGCCTTTTCTGGTTGTGGTATATTGTATTGTTTGCTTCTTCATGATTATGGCCATGCACATTTTGTACTTGTTGTCAAATTGTGTGTGGTTGATGATTTTGAGCATTGTGGCTTGAGGTATTTCATAGGACCGGTTATGTTGGGATATGATCCTTTGTGTTAGATTCGTGTGTCTTGGTCCTACTGTGTAATGGGTTCTTAGCATTGCGTTGTGGTGGTACTTGTTGAGCTTGTGGGGCGGTTCTCTCGTTTGAGTCAGTTTTCCATGTTGAGTACATTTAAGTGATTGCCTATTGGTGCACGGATTGCACGGTTTTTGTCTTAAGGTTGTATCGGTGTGGCATATTAGTAGAGTGGCTGTATTTGATAATATGAGGTCGTTGGACCTAGAATGGGTGCTATCGGATTTGAGTGCAATATATTTGGGAGATTAGTGTCACTGATCGAATTTGCAATTAGCTATAGTTCTTATCGAAGGAAGGGGAGCTCCATAACTTGTTGATCTGATGTGTGGTTATGAGTTTTTACTTGTTTCTTTTCATCATCGACAGTGTACGAAGGTTTCAAATGAGGTTTTACTTGATATGAGGTTTATTACTGGTATTGGGTTTGTTTTGAGCAACTACTATGATCGGGAATTATTGCTAGGAGTATGCGAGTTGCGTGGTATATCATGTGATTACATCTTGGGTTATGATTATGGCTTGATACAGCTTGTTCAGACTTATACAGTGTGTGAATGCGAGATTCGGGTCTTGTAAGGAATTACGGATGTTAGAAATTGGGTTCCAAGGTTTATGGGCTAAGGTTGAATTAATGATCTTCAGTTATGTGGTATTT